>PVKB01008232.1:0-19603 GCA_004027205.1 Ctenodactylus gundi | reverse complement strand
TCTGCTCAATGATGTAGTTGAACTTGGCCGACATACATTTCCAGTGCTGCAGCTCAGTGAGAGGACCTGAGTCGTCAGCTTCTTTTCTCATCTGCTCACTCTCAATAAGCACCTGCAAGGTAAAAATGTTTTACAGAATACAGAATACACTCTTCTCTGCTAAAATCTCACACATACTTTCAAACAAAACTAAAATATATATGGTAATTAATACTAATGCTTAAAATTCTTAGTAAATGAATAAAAAGGAATTCCTTCAACTTATATGTAGCATCTATCAAAAACTTCCAACCAACTTTATACTGGACAGTGAAATTTTATTTAATTATTTTTTTGTGGGGATGAGAATGGAACCCAGGGCCTCTGAACTATGCTACATTCACAGACCACTTTTTAGTTTTGAGACAGGATCTCACCAAGTCACAAAGCTGCCCATGACCCCAGAAATACAGGAGGCTGAGGCAGGAGGACTATAAATTCAAGCCAAGCCTGGTCAACTCAGCAATTTGGCAAGACCTTATGTAAAAATATAAAATAAAAACTAGAACAGGGTTGTAGCTCAGTGTGAAGGGTCTGGGCTCACTCTCCAGTACCACAAAAAATATATACATATACATGTATCACTTTAAACCACAGACATAACAAGTTTACCCTGTCCTTACCCACTTCTACTCTACCTGGTGAAAGAGATTGCAGAACAAGGTAGCATATATAAAAAATTAAAAATTTAGAAATACAGAACCGACATAATCATAGATGAGACGTTTGATTACATTGTTAAAATTCAACAACATCTAAAACCAAAATTATAATCTATAACGGTTAACAATTCAGTACAGTGTTTGTATCTACACCTGGAAATCAATAGCAATTCTTATAGAAACATGAAACACTCTGAAAACCAATTTTCAAAAAGGTACCATTTGCGACAGCAAATAATGAAAAAGATAAGACATCTGGAAATTAATGTAACGAAAGTGCAGAAAATCCTTCAGGGGAAACAAGAACAGTGACTTTAAGCACAAAAAAGAAGACCTAAGTGAGAGACATACTATGCTCGTGAATAAAATTTTAAAGCCAATTTTCTCAAAAGGAATATATACACTGAAAGAAATTTTGATGAAAAATTCAAGAGCTTTTCATATCACTTAGCCAACCAGTCTTCAAGTCTTCAAATATGGACAAACAATTCTCCAGAAATAATCAATGCAATTTTGAAGACAAACAGAAGAGACCTGACATAACTCTTGATTTAGAAAACAAATGCAGAAATTAAAGCAACATAGTAAATCATACAAAAACCAATTATATGAGAGGGGGTGGACAGAAAGGCCTAAAACCTTAAAGCATAATAGATGTAACGTTTCAACTTTTTAGAACAGTGTGCTTTTGTTTTTGTTTTTGTTTTGTTTTTCTGAGACAGGGTCTCACTCTGTACTCTAGGCTGGTTCTGAACTCACTATGTAGCCCAGGCTGGCCTTGAATTCATGGCAATCCTGCCTCAGCCTCCCAAGTGCTCATTTCAACTTTTTAGAAAGAACGTATTGTTAAATGAGCAATTTAACATAGGATATTGAGTTGGGATAAGTGGCTACTCTGTGCACGAGACAAAACTGAGTTTCTACTTCACATCACACACACACATACACACATGCATATGCAACCAACAATTCTAGACTAAAAACCTAGTTGTTAAGAATAAAATGATAGAACCTCTATAAGACAATACAGAAGTAGAAATAAAACTACAAAGTACAGAATTAAGCATAAAAATAAAAGTGAACTGGGGGTGTAGATCAGTGTGAAGACCCTGGATTCAATCTCTGGTACTGGAAAAAAAATTCACACGCAATATCCCAATATACTGGCAGCAACTGAAACTCTGAGAAACCCAAATGTGTTCAAAAATTTTAAGAAATGAGAATTCACAGATGCTTCTGTAAAAAATGTAGACTAATATAATCACTATTCACAGAGTTTGATCAGTCTACAAATACTGCCAGGAATTCCAGTGTAAAACTCCTGAATGTGTACAATACCTAAACAGAAATATTTGTTGAATATATATTCTTCTTGTTGTTTGTGTAGTAGCAAAAGTAGAATCAACTATCTTAATGAGGAAATGGATGAATATACTTCTCAACCTCCTTAGATGATCCTAAATAAATGTAAATGCCTCCTAAATTTCTGAAAGTCTATATAATAAAATGTGCTTTCTTCACTGGGGAATGCTGGATAGCAGAGAATAAATTTTCTGTATGTCATCAGTGAGTGAAGCTCCATGAGCTCAATTCCCCAGAACCAACCACGGCTGGACCTGGTGGCTCACACCTGTAATCTCAGCACTCTGGAGGCTGAGGCAGAAGGATTGCCGTAAGACCAAGCCTGGCCTGTGCTCATAGTGACTTCAGGGCCAGCCTGGACTATAGAGGGAGACGCTGTTTCAAAAAAAAAAAAAAAGGAGAGAAAGAGAGAGAACCGAGTGAGCTGCCACGGAGGAGGCAGAGGAGGCGAGCAAGACAGCAGGCAGCAGCAGGAGTTCTCTGCTGGACAGTGGATTACCTGCTTCAGTTACCAGCGACACTGGGAGGGTCAGCACTCTAAGCGTTGGTGGGGTTTCCCAAGTCCTCCATTCTACGTCACCCGACTGCACCTCCTGGCACCAGTGTAAAGATTCACACTAAAATGGCTTTCTTCAACTTTTAACTTTTTCTCCCCTCGTCCTAACTGAAGACTTTTTCTACTGTCCTGTGGCTCATAAACAACAGAGCCATTAAGTTAGCAACCTGAGTCTTCTTTTATCTCAGAGAAAATATAATTTGTATATGTTTTGTATCTTACATTATGTGTAGTGTAGATTAAGGCCTCTCATAATTTTGGCATTTATTTCATTCTTAACTATTAACTTTCTTACTGCCAGAGAAAATTTTTGATTAGGGAACTACAGATTTGCCATTACAATACCGATATGAACAAGCCTGAATCTCTTTTACAACTCAGAAGACTCATTGATAAAACAAGTAAGTATTTGTTTAGCGTCTATTGTGGTTTGGATCTGGAATATCCCCTAAAAGTCTCATGTATCTGAACTTATAGGTTGTTTATGGAACCATGTGCTGTTGGGAGATTGGGACCTAGTCTGGAGGGGTAGACTACATGCACGTAAATTGGATTACAGGCATGTAAGTTCGATTATAGGCATGTATTGGGGGTTTACCACACCTTCCACACCCGGATCCAGGAGGGGCTGATCCCTGGGAGGAGACCTGGAAGGATATATAAGCTGCTTCCTGCCTTCCTTGGAGGACTAGTCCCAACTTGGCTTGACTTGGTTTCCTGTTTGTGGTGTGGTGTTGTGAGAAGCTGCCTCCACCTTTGCCTCTGCCATGTACTTCCATTGCTGCCGGCTGCCCCTAAATGGATTGTGACCTTCTGAAACTGTGAGCTAAAATAAACCTTTCCTTTCCTAAATTTGTGGATGTCGGGTATTGAGTCACAGCAACAAAAAAGTATCTAAGACAGTATCTATCACTGGCTTTCACTGTGTTCTCCTCTCTCTTTGACAGAGAAAAAAACACAAAAAAGCATTATTAAGGATAAAAACTGTTCCTGTTTTATCACTATCAAGGTACATAATTATGGTATTCTCCTTATAGTAAGAAACATCTTAGAATAATTTTAAAGGGTCCAAAAAGAATAATGATTTTGTTCTACAGTCAAGAATAAGGTGAATTTTAAAAAAGGATCTGGAAGAAAGTCAAAGACATCTTTCTTTTACTTTTAAAGAAAAGAATTCATGGCTAGGAAGCACCTGAGAACTAGGAAGGACTCAGATGAAATTTTGTGGGTGACCTCACCTGTTCAATCTGTTTGTACCACACCATCAGTACCTCCTCCAGTTGATGAAGAGTTTCTGAATTGCTTGCAGCACTTGTCACTTCGTCAAAAGTTTGCAATCTAGAAAAATCTACATTGTCTATCTTCTTCAAATTCACTGTGCCCTCAATACTTACTCTAGCACCTAAGAGGGAAAACATAATATTAAGAAAGGAGGTGTTCAATACCAGTGTGTTCATTAAATGTCAATATGTACTTCCAAGCTGTAATTATTGATATGTTCAGCATTTCAACTTTACAGAAATATAATTCTAATTGATCATTAAATTGTGATTTCATTTGTTAATAAAACTATTTTTTCATTAAACGATAAAAACATATCTTTTAAAGATTTCTTAATAAATAATGTTTTAAAATATGGTAAGATTTTTTAATTAAAATATAGGAAGAATCTCTCCTACAGTGGAAAAAATTATATGAACATATGTTAACTCAAGGTCTCAAAATATTTTAATATCTTCTTTTAATATGAAAATTTCTTTTCTGATTATTATGTTCTTAATAACAGTTAATTCTCATTTTAATTAGTTTAATAAACATATTTTATACTTACCATCTAAAAATGAGAGGTATCTGTTGATAGTTTCAATAAAAATATGCTTTTCAGATTCTCCCTGCTTGGACTGGCTTAACGCACCCCAATTGCTGGTTGCAAGAATTGCTGGTAGAAATATATTTCCCAAAATATTCCTGATGCCATGTAAGAGTCCTTTGGATGCATCCAAAACAGTGAATAGTACTTCCTAAAAGGGTGGCATTCAAATGTTATTTTATATGCTAATTCCATTAAAAAATAAAAAGTAAAAGGTATTTTTCACAGCAATAAACAGACAACTGATATATTTTTATAGATGATCAGGAAAACATAAGTTGTCATGAATATCAGAGTTCACCTAAGCTTGTCAGTTCAACATGGCGAGGCTTTCCTCGTTGCTTTACCTTCTGCCTGGGGAAGGAGCCAGAGCCAGGAGCCCATCCAAGGCAAAAAAGATGCAACCAAAACTCCTGCATAAAGAAGTAAAAGGTGCCTTTGCCCATGAAAAGAAAAAAAGAAAGGAAAATAAAATTGTAGGCCACGCAGGAAAAGAGCAGCCAAACTAACTGTAGAGTTGAGAATTTTTGTGTGGATAACATGGACAGGCAAATGAAATCAAAAACTTAGAAACCAAAAGCTCACAACCCCTGAGTTTCACATCTCAATAAATATGATTTTAATGACGTGAAATTTCCAAACTAATAAATTAATAAAAGTTTGACACATGAAAGCATTTTTCCTTAAGTTAGGAACAAACCAAAGATGTCCATTCTCCCCACTTCTATTCTCTATTTTTCTATATTCTATATTTAGTTCCTGGTGCTATATTCTATAGTACTATAGTACCCTAGCCAGAGAAACCACACAGAAGAGTGAAATGAAGGGAATATGTACTGGAAAGTAAGATGTTAAGCTATCTTTATCTGCAGATTGCATGATCCTTTACATAGAAGACCTCATAAACTACACCAGTGTTGGGGTCTCCAGAGTCCCTGGCAACTACTGGCCATTGGTGATCAGGAACCAGCGAAGTCCGGAGGAACAGAGTTTCAAATGGCTGTGAGTACAACGGATGTCATGGAATAACTTCTGGTGGACGGAGTCTGTGTTAACAGGTCATTTATTGTTCACAGGGGGCAGGTTTACAAGCAGTTGAAGAAAGGAACATCAGCCAGGGTAACAGGACAAAGGTCATTCACTGATTGGAGGAATTTTGGGGTCTGAAAGTCACCTAATTTTTGAAACCTGACCGTGTGATTTCTGTTAAGGGTCTGGGAGCAGGGGGAAATTAGGAATTTGGATAAGATGAAACCTGAGCTGTAGGCCATCCTGGGCCTGGTATAAGAGGGAATGGCTCCACTCCTGCCCGTCTCAAAATGAGATTATCAGGGTATGAGCCACCTTCTACCTTCAATTATCCTGGGTTTAGTCTGGGTCCCACACACCAGAAGACTCTGAGAACTAATTTAAAAATTCAGCCAAGTTATAGGATTAAAAAAATTAATACAAAAATAGCATTCTTGTACACTAACAACAAAATCACTGACAAAGAAATAAGAAAAATAACCCCATTTTCAGTAGCTCCCCATTACCCCAAAATACCTAGGAATAAACCTAACCAAGCAAGTGAAAAACCTCTACAATAAAAACTATATCAAACTGAAAAAAGAAATTGAAGAGGATATTTCATTAGAAAATGAAAAGACATCCCCTGTTCCTCGATAGGCAGAACGAATGTTGTCAAAATAGTCATACTGCCAAAACTGATTTAGCGATTCAATGCAATTTCTATCAAAACACTAAAGCATTTTTTATCTAACTAGGAAAAAAACAACCTTAAACTTATATGGAATTAGAAGTGATTAACAATAACCAAAACAATTCTAAGCGACAAGACAAAGTAGACAGCATCATGATTCTAAACATCAACTTATATCACAAAACAACAATGATTAAAGAAAACATACGGGGCAGGAGGAATGAAACAGTGGTTAAAGCTTACCTAACAAATATAAAGCCCTGAGTTCAATTCCCCAGCACCACAGAAGTCAGGCATGGTAGTGTATGCCTGTAATCCCAGCACTTCGGAGGCTGAGGCAGGAGGATTGCTGTGCATCCAAGTGTAGCCTGGGTTACACTACAGGATAAGCCTGGGCTACAGAGCAAGATTGTGTCAAGAAGAAAGAAGAAAGAAGAAGGAGAAGAAGGAGGAGGAGGAGGAGAAAGAAGAGGAAGAAGAAGAAGAAGAAGAAGAAGAAGAAGAAGAAGAAAGAAGAGGAGGAAGAGGAGGAGGAGGAGGAAGAAGCAGTTGTGTAGGAGGAGGAGGAAGAGGAGAAGAAGAAAAAAAGAGGAACAACACATGATATTAGCTCAGAAACAGCATGTGGAGCAATAAAACAGAAATGAGGATCCAAAGATAACCTGGAGCACCCTCCGCCACCTGATCTTAGACAAAGGGGCCAAAGACACACACTAGCGATGGCCTCTTTAACAAATGATGCTGGGAGAACTTGCTACCCACATGAAGAAGAATGAATCTAGATCCACACCCTTCACTCTGCACACACACACACACAAAAAAAACAAACAAACAAATGAAAATGGATCCAAGTCCTACATGTTACAAGAAAACCATTGAACAAATCTGCTGGAAGAAAAAAATTAGTAAAACTCTTAACGATATAAGCACATGCAAGGACATTCTCAGCACATCTATTGCACAAGAAATAACACCAAACTTCCAGTCAAGATGGGGGCCAAGTAACAGAGCTGCACAGTGTCTCCTTGTGGACTCATTTTAAAAAGTCAAGAATACAGTCAAAAACAGTCTGTTCAATGTAGCTAGGACAGGGAGGTACATCCCAACAATTAAAAGGCAACAGGAAGGTCAGAAACACGGAAAGGAAGTGAACGTAAACAGCAGCCCAAGGGGCCGCCCCAGGCTGACTGCAAAAGGCTGTGAGCCATCAGCAAGTCCAGACAGAGGAAGCCCACTTGGAGCTCAGAACTTCTGACCCTGATGGGAAAGGAAGGAGCACCCCAACAATTGAAAGTAAGCCACAGGAAGGTCAGAAATCCGAAAGACACCGTAAGTGGGAGAAAACAGCAGCTCAGGAAGCAGCGCGGAGCCTCTGGCATCTGCAGATGAGGAAAGCCTGGAGCCCAGAATCTCAGACTGAGGTAAGCAAGGATCCAGGAGAAGTGAGTTGACAGCAGCTGGTAGGCCCAGCCTCCAAAAACAAAAATGTGGGTACTGCATACCGCAAATGCAATATGAGCTCCCTCTGGAAAAGGCCTCCTCAGAGCCTAGATCAGAAGCAGCACTTGGCAACCATAACAGGCAGAGATGTAAGCAGGAGTCATTTTTTCAAAAAGATCACACGACTGAACTATTTAAAGTAAAAGAAAGCTCAGAGGAGCATATCAGTTTTTTGGGGTCACCCTTAATCAGTGTCTAGGAAGAAAGTGGCACAAGAGACAGCTATGAAGACGAGAGAATGGCCAATGACTCCCGGAACAGCTAAAGTGATAGTAGGAGCACCTCAAAGGGTGGAGAGCCCGATCTTTGGGGGAGGGAGTCCAGGACTGGGAGGGTTTTGCTGAGGGGGCTGAGGGTAAAGAAGACATCTCAGAGGCCATCAGACCATCAGGTTCTCCCTCACTGTCTAATCCCAAAGGGATTTCAGCTCTCCCCACACATCCTCATAGCCATTCAAAGAAACTTCTCATCTAGGCCTTTAGAGTCCCTCAACTTCAGAAACACGGGAAGAAGACAAGGCAACAGGACACCCACAGAAACACCTGAGACCCCAGAAAGTAAGATTATGGGCCATGAAATACTCAGACTCATAAAGGAGAAAATAAAATAGGCTAGTTGGTTTCTGCAAACAGTCAGTTCAAACAAGATATTAACAAAGAAATGTGAGTAATGATCAGCAGCAGAATTAGAGAGGAACTTACTAAACAAACAGTGGTCCTAATGTATACAAAGCTCCCTGAGCATACAGAAGCCACAGATAATAGATAAATAAGAAAATACAAGATATGGAGGAACATTTTGATAGAGAAGTGAAAATTTTGAAAGGAAATTTAGCTGAAATTCAGGATATGAAAAAATACAACTGAAAGCAGGGAAAGTCAACTCAAACACTATTAGGACAGAATTTCAGACCTTGAAGACAAGGTTGAGGAAACAAATGCTATAATTAGGCACGACTTCAAAATTACAAATGAGCAAAGTAGATTGATACAATAACTGATGGATGACTCAAGGAATTATGAGTGTGGGAGAAACAGCAGAAGATAGCACTGAAGGTATACAGAATTTATTCACTGAAATCATGAAAGGAGATCTCCCAAATCTAGAAAAATAAATTAATTTTCAGGTACAAGAAGCTTATAGAACACCAAATAACTTCAACCAGCAACAAGACTTGCCACAATATTAAAAGCAGCAAGAAAAAAACAGACATTTTTCTCTCAAGATAATCCCATTTGAATTAATGCAGATTTCTCAATGCAAACTTTAAAGGCCAGGGGAGCCTGGAGTAAAATCCTTCAAGCTTTAAAAGACAGCAAGCGTCAACCCAGATTGTTGTAGCCGGTAAAGTTATCCCTAAAAATTGAAGAACTAAAAATTTTTGATGACCAAGAACTCCTAAAGAAATCTGTAACCACTACCCCAGCAGCTAGAAAAGGGGTGACTCTTTGAAAAACTGGGTGGGCATAGATGCTCAATGATTCCCCTAACCCCATGTCTCTATAATATGTTACAGATGGAAGTCATGCATGAAGAAGATATATGTATACACATATATATGATTAGGTAATAACTAAATTTGCATACATAATATAATTCTTAAATTCCTGATACAATTGCCCCTCAATGTATTGAAATCTGAGTTTCAGTTGAACTTTTTTTGATTATTGTGTAATTATTGATTTGTATGCCTTTAAGCCAGTGCTGCCTTCTCCGTGCTCAATGTAGTTCAAATTACGACTTTCAAACAATAAAGCAGAATTTCAAAGAACCAAAGGAAAGCACCAAAGAACATAAAGAAAAGGAAACATCTGAAGAGAAAGTGTAACAAAAAAATAAAATAGACATCAATCCTTTGATTGGTATCCCACTAAAATAGTAGCAGCTTTCTCATAAAATCTGTGAAACTTCCCCCATAGTCAAAATTTTTATCATATTAGTTTGTAAAACGTAACTATATTCAACTTGGGGAATTGGTATAAAATCTTAATCTGTCAAACTTTTTGATGTGTATGATTTGTATAGATATTTAACTGGGGGTAGAGTGGCAAAAGGTAGTGGTTGTGATTTCAATATTACAAAAACAGTAAGAGTTGGTGGTTCTTGGGGTCTTTTTCCTGAAATTCTCACTGAGTGGTAACGATAAAAAATCAAGAGCTTTAGTCCAATATCTTAAGAAATCAGTTGGCTGTCGGTTCAACTTGTGACCCTTGAATTTTACTTTTCAATTTCATGCTCTGTAACTAAATTTGGAATAATAATCATACTCATCTCTTCCTGCTCTTCTTTACAAAAGAATTCTTTAAAAACTCTGAAATAACTGAGTAAGCCATTATATCTATTGCTTTATCTGTAATATACTTTTGTGATATAAAAGTTCATTTAATATAATGACTCATTTAATCAATCTTTGATATAAGCTTATCCTGAGAAAACCAACTGATGTAATGATAACAACTTGAATGTCTTTTGTATAGCCAAATTTTGGAAGATACCACTGTGCCCGAGTACAGATGACTGGATAAAGATGATGTGGTCTATATACACATGAAGTAGTACTCTGCCAATAAGAATGACAAAATTGGATCATTTTTAGGAAAATGAATGCACCTTGAGACCACTATGCTCAATAAAATGAATCAGACCCAGATAGTTAAATATCATATGGTTTCTTTAATATGTGAAAGCCAAACCATAAAAAAATTAAGAGACACGAAAGAAAATAAGAAGATGAACTTTGCAGTGAGGGAAAGAGAAAGAGGACATGAGAAGGTGGGAAGGAGAAAGAAAGGTGGTATGTTTAAAAAAATAGAATTAAAAGCAGATAACAACAGGAGATAGCGGGGAGGGGGAAGTTGTGAGAGGATTAAAAAGGGGGAGGGGAAGGAATCGTAATATTTCCATGATATATATGTGCACAAAATACTCAAGTTCAATGTGAACATTATGTATCTCTCTCACACACACACATATATCTATACCTGTATAGATATATATAGATATAGATATAGATATAGATATAGATATAGATAGATATGGGGGAAAAATAATTCCAAGAATTAAAAACTAGAATTATATCAAATTAAAAAGTTTCTGCACAGCAAAGGAAACAATCAACAGAGTGAAGAGAAAATGGATGGAATGGGAAAAAATTTGTCACCTACTCCTTGGACACCTACTCCTCAGACTCCTATATATTCTAATATCTAGAATATACAATGAAGTGAAAAAAGTGGATGCCCAAAAATAAAAGACCCAATTGAAAAATGAGAAACTGAAATGAGTAGACAGTTTTTAGAAGAAGTACAAATGGCAACAAACACATGAAAAAAAAGTTCCACATCTCTAGCCATTAGAGCAAAGCAAATCAAAGGCAGATTGATTTGGCCCAGTGAGAATGGCTATTCAAGAGACAGTACATTCTGGTAAGGATGTGGCAAAAAGTGAGTTCATCTACAATGCCAGTGGGATTGTAAAACGGTATAACCATTATATAAATTAGTACAGAGATTCTTCAAAAAAATCTGAAAATAGATATTCCATGTCACCTAGCTCCTCTGGGTATCTTTACACAAAAGTTAAAAGCATCATGTAGCAGAGATATAGGCATGCCCATTTTATAGCAGCACAACTCATAATAGCTGAATCATGGAAGATGCTGAAATGTCCCTCTCCAATGAGTAGAGAAAATGTGGTATTTATGCCCAATATACTATTCTCTCATTAAAGATACATTTGAGTCATTTGTAGGAAAATTCATGCACCTGGAGACCAGTATGCTGGTGAAGTGAATCAGATCCAGATTAAGTATCACATGGTTTCTCCGAGAAACTCAGTGTATAACTAAGCAAAAGAGCCAAAAATGATGGAAGGTAGCAAGCAGGAGATGGATGTGTGGAAAGTACAGGGAACGTGAGAGAGGGTGGGCAGGAGGAGGAGCAGAAGACGTGAACGTCAAGCTGCGGTGGTGTGTCTGCATACCAATCCTCCTCAAGTTTTTCTTGTTTTGTTTTGCGATAGGGTCTCGCTCTGTAGCCCATACTGGTCCTGAACTCACTATGGTGCTCAGGCTGCCCTTGAACTCATAATTCTCCTGCCTCTGCCTCCTGAGTATGGGATTATAGATGTGCACCACCACAGCTGACTTATGTGGTGCTGGGGAATGGAACTCAGTGCTGTGAGCTTGCTGGGCAAGTACTTTAACTGTCAAGCCATTCCTCCAGTACAATTTCTCAAGTTTAGTAATTTAACTACTGTATATTTCAAATACATACTAACAAAAATAGTAACTCTTGGGGGAAAAAGTAAAAGTTAAACTTGTCAGTGGGTCAGTAACAACTGGTTGCTTGTTTTTTAACCATGAATGTGTAGTTTCCATCTTTTCTTTTATATCAGTCATGTTTGTATGTGGGTCATGTCATACAAGATGTGCATGGGAAGGGCTTGTTCCCCAGCACTACTGGGAGCTAAGACCTTGGTGGGAGGTGCTTCGGTCATGGGGGAATTACCGTGAAAGGGATTGTAGGTCCCTGCCCGTCTCGTTTCTCTCCCGTCTCTTGGTTTGAGATATGTCTGTTCACTCTCACACATGTTCCCACCACTGGTGCACAGAGTAGAGGCTGAAACCAATGGGGCCACCCAATCTTAGACTCCAAAACTGAAAACTAAATAAACCCTTTGCTCTTTTTAAGTAAGTTTCCTCAAGTACTTTGTCATGGTAATCAAAACCACAAAACCGGCAATAATGCGAAACTGGTGATAATGAATACAGTGACTGCTGAAACTGGTGCCATTGTCTTTGTGGGTGCTGAGTGAGGTGTCAGCCGCTTTCCCGCCACTGCTCCAGTGCTGTCGGCCAACGTCAGCGTGACAAAAGGGCAAATAGCGTATTAGAGTTATGATGAAACCGGTTGTCTTCACAGACCCCCGAAGGGATCCTGGATGACACTTGGAGAGCCACTGGCACACGCACGTCTCAGTCATACAGACGTAAACAAATATTTAGCTGAGCAGGAGAGAATACAGGAAGAATGAAAGAATAGGAAAAGAAGGGAGAGGAATAGAGGGTTAAAAAAGAGCTAAATCTTCATCTTCTTAAGATAACGTTTAAACTGCAAATGGGGCCATCAGAGCAATTATTTAGAATGTGGAGGTAATTTAAAAATCTGTTAAAAATTGAAATTTCTTCTGAAAAGTGGGGCAGAGTCAATTTTTCATAACTAGGCTTGAGGAACCACTTCTTCCTTTAAACCATGTGCACATATAACTGAGATAAAACAAAAGCTATTATGAAACAAGGATGCATTAAATCAGGACAAGCTGCAGACAGAAAGTCTATCATGGTGAAACTACAATACTTCACGGACACGAAAATAATCAGGAAAAAAAGGGAACGATTATTTATAAATAGTGCTTAGCAAAGAAGGTTTCATCAGCCATGAAAGATGCAATGAAACACCTAAAAGGAGTCAGGGAAGGGGAAAATATTCTACCTGCCAAAGTGGAATCCTAACCTACACCAAACAATCTTACTTCAAGCAATCTTTTCTCATTAAAAAAAAAAAATCTATAAACTAAAGGAAGGAATAGCACAGAAGTTAAAGCACTCGCCTAGCAAGCACAAGGCCCTGAGTTCAATTCTCCAGCACCACATAAGCCAGGTGTGGTGGTACACTTGGGAGGCTGAGGCAGGAGTGCTGCCATGAGTTCAGTCCCATCAAGGACTAAGAGTGAGACTTTGTCTCAAAAAACAAACAAAAAAAAAAGACTAAATTCAATTGGATTTCTGTTATCTTTCCTATCATAACATGTTTTAAGACTCTAAGAATAATAAAGTGAAATAAAATTTGTTGAGAATCTATAGTTTATTAGACAACATGAAAATAACTTACTTATATTATCATTTAAAGGTCTTACAACCATTCTACCAAGGAGATATTATCACTTCCAATTTAAGAATATCCTAAGAACGACCTAAGCCTCTGAAAGAATGACCCCCTTGCCACAGTACCTCCCTGCTAGCCACCAGGGAGCTAGAAGGCAGGTCTGGCTGGTGACTAAAATCTTTGCGTTTTCCATTCCACTATCCTGCCCTCCCAGGACTCCAGCAGCAACGCCCAGGCTCTAGGTGAGCTTTCTCTTCTTCTTCCGAAACTATTTAAACAGCTAAATTATTGAGGGAAGAGAGAGTTAAGCAACGAACTAAAAAATTGTAGGTACAGAATTGAATGTATTCCTAATGAATGGAAGGATAGAAATTATTCATGTACCATCTAGAAGAAATGAAATTTTCATGAATTTTAACAGGCAGTATCTAAAGGATAAATATAGCTAGGTTCTTATAGCTAATTTATTTACATATATAAACTTTATTTTAATATATAAATACATTATCTGAATTTATTTGAATATAGAGTTTAACATTATGTATTTGAATATACAAATACATTTATTTGAATATATAAATGTATTATTTTCTTGGAATCTATTTCAGTCCTATATACAGAAAATAAAGTAAAGCAAACGTATGACTGTGAAATGATATCAGTGCTTAATTATATATGCATACATATGTATTTGGAGAAAACTCAGCATACCTCATGAATATTTTTTACATTCACAGCAACATCATTACGACAGCGAACAAAAAACACACACAGTCCTCTGAGCTTCTCCGGGGCGGCAGTGTCAATGTACAACCTCGTCATTTTCGCCCCTTTGCCGGCTCCATGAATGGTCCGACCACATTCTGAAAACAAGTAAAGAACTGAGCCTATGATCACGTTAACTGCACAGATGTGATATGTTACAACAACTCTTACACCACTGCTGTGGGGACCCACGGGACAAAAATGGCGCTGGACAAATGCCTCAGGGGTGGTGACAAAATGTTTTCCGCCCTACTGGGCAGTGCGTGATCATAATGTAGCTGCTGTTTAAGCCCAATACATGCTGGCGTGAATAAGTGGCTAATTGGCTAACGTTTCATTTACATGAGTGCCACGTCAAATTACTTGTCCCCTCCTTCTTACGACATCCTCCCCTATCCTATATAAGCTTCTGTACTTCCTGAATAAAGTGAGTTCCTGCCTCACTAAACTCCCTGTCGCGCCTGAGTGTCTCTCGGGACTTGAAAGGCTGGGAAACGGGTGGACTGCGCACTCACGCCCCACCCCCTTGGACCCTGTCTACGGACAGAAGACTCCCCTGACACACTGCACTTCATTAGGATGTTTTCAATATGATCACAGGACACAGGTTTTCTTTCTCTAAAAGATACCAACGATGTCAACTCTCCAATCGCAGCCTACTCTGGTGCCTTCCTTGGAGCTCCGCGCATTGACTCTCTATGGCCTCGCCTTGGGCCCTTCGTGTACACTGTCCTCCTATCCCATTTTCAGCCCTTTCCCTACCAAATTCCTGTTCGCCTTCCAGATCTCGGCAGAAATGCCACCATCTCAGGAAACCTTCACTAGTTCCCACACCAGCTACACCTATGGAGCCCAGCTCGCATTAACCCTTCCTTAAACTGATTTCAGTAAAACTTAAACATTAAGTATTTTAATTTTTAACTTTAAACACTATTGCAAACATGGGCATTCTATTAAATAGCTAATTGTAATCTTAATTATAACAACCTCCTATTCAGAAAAAAGACCAACTTAATAATATGGAATAAAATCCCTGTCACAAAAATGTTTTCTGGGAGCAGCATTTATCCTTCATGTTTGCAGGGTTCCTCATGTCATGTCATTCTGAAGGACACCCATCTCAGAGCCTGGCAGATCTGGGCTCAGGGAAACTAGAATACGTAAACTCAGTAAGAATGCAAACCTTGAGTACAGAAACATTTTTTTAAAAAAAGGAAAAGAAAAAAGAAACACTACATTTGAGACACATTGGTTTAGAGAGAAATCCTAAAGAAAATTCCCTGAACTCTATGGGAATGGTCTTTTCTGGTCCTACTCAAGGCCTACTTTTTCAACTAGGTCTAAATTTTGTCAACTCCCACCACTCACTCCTCCCTCAGGAAGGAATAAATGTGTTCTTTGCCTGCACAGGCTAGAAGCTGTTTCTGCTGCTTACAGGTACATAATGCTGATATGTGATATGCAGCAAGAAAAGAGCCCAAATGTCCCTTCACACAGGCTGCACCTGCCAAGGTCCTCCACTTTTTTCTTGCTAAGTCGGTAATGCATGCACCTGCAGGCAGGAAATGGCTTTCCCAGATTCCCTAGTCCCTAGAGTGGACATGAACATGGATCCGGCTGAGAAGACACAGAATTTTCCTGATAAAGGGAAGATACATGAGCACACATAGGAGAAGTATTTCTAAAACTCACAATGCAGCTGTACAATGAAATACCACGCAAAGGCCTCTACATGAGAGAAATATACAGTAGCAAGAAAGATGTCTTGGGTGTACAGATACACGCAAAATGCAAGTAAAGAATATACTCATTACTATGATGCATTGTAAAATGTTATAAGCAATTACATGTTAGCACATGCATTGTAAGAAAAACACATCAGCCAGGCATGGTGGCCCATAACTGTCATCACAACATTCTAGGAGGCTGAGGCAGGAGAGTCACAAGTTCAAACCTACCCTGAGTAATCTAGAGACTCAGCAAGATTCTGTCTTTAAATAAACAACAAAGACTGGAAGGTAGCCCAATGTGAAGGCCCCAGGGGCTCAGTGTCCAATACAAAAAAAAAAAAAAAAAATTACAAAAACCCTCCAAACTGATAAATATGTTATCTTTCTGACAAGAATAATAGTTTGTTCTGTCAATTCTCCATTTGAGAATTCTTCCTAATCTACATGGACTTCGCTCAGCGATATTCACTGAGGTACTGTCTCAAGGAGCAAGGTTGTAAACAACCTAAATTACAACAGTAGATCGGTTTTGACAATTTTAGTTACAACACCAGTCTTAGTGACTTTTTCGACACTGTGACTCAATACCTGACATCCACAACTTAGGAAGGAAAGATTTATTGTGGCTTACAGTTTCAGAAGGTCTCAGTCCTTTCAAGGGTGGGCGGCTGGAAAATGGTGGAAGCACAAGTTGGGGCTGCAACTAGAATGGAACAGGAGTTCCTGGGACAGAGATCCTTGCAGCATGGTGGAATAGATATACTGGAAGGGCAGAACCAGCCCACGCCCCCCCAGGTCAATCCCAAGCACCTGCCCCTTCCAGCCAGGCCCCACTACCCAACCCTACACAGTATCCATAGGAACATGAGGCTTTTGGGGGATACCCCAGATCCAAACCACAACATTCTGCCCCTGACCCCCAAGACTCATGGTCCCATCCTTATGTAAAATGTAATTAGTCCCTTTTCAAACTTGCCAAAGTCCCAATACCTCCAGCACTGCTAAAAAGTCCAAGTCCACAGTCTCCTCTGAGAGGCAAGTCAAACTCGGCTGTGAGCCCCTGTTAAAACCAGAGTTAAACACTTCCAGCATAAAACAGCACGGGGCAAACATTTTCATTCCAAAAGGGAGGAATATGAGGATAAAAGGCAACAGGACCAAAACAATTCCTAAACCCAGCAGGGCAATGGTTAAATCCTGTGGTCCCATGTCCAGCACCCCCAGCACCCGGGATAAACTGTGGCAAGACATTAACTCCAAAGGGCTTGGGTGGCCCCACCCCTACACTACCACAGCAGGCCGCAATTTCCATTTTCTCTGGCAGCTCACCAGGGACAGCTTTCCTTAGCCAAAGATCCAGGGTCTGGCTTCTCCAAATTCCTGGGTTCTCCACTGCACCTTAGGCTTCTCCTTCACAACTTAACACACTGCCCTCCCAGGGGCACACTGCCTGGCCTCCAAGGCCTTCCTCTAAAATTTGGAGGGAAGCCTTCATGAACCCACAACTCCAGCACTCTGCCAAGCTCTAAAGCCAGGACCGCATGGACATTGCCAAGGCCTGCACTGGCTTGAGCAGTAGCCTGGACCCCTTGGACAAATGCTGTAGAAGTCTCTGAATTCTTAGATGGTTGAACTCCAAGCCACTGAACTCTAAATGACATTTTTTTCTTTTGGTCCTGGTCCTGCAGTACACTTCTCAGAGCTAAGTCCTTCCCCCTCCACCCTGAGCTGGTGAAGACAGGGGTCCTGTGGACTTTGGAAATGCAGTCCAGGCATCTTTCTTATCCTGAGTGTAAGTACTTGGCTTCTTTCTAATGCTAATATCTCTAACTTCCCCATGCTCTTTCACTCCACCATTGCAGGCCAATGCAGCCTGGCACTGAAAACTTTCTGTATGATTTTTTCTCTGCCATTTTATCCTCTTTTGCCATAGATTTGGCTAAAAGCCACAAACAGAAGCCATGTAACAGTCTGAACATCAGTCTGCCTTGAGATTTCCTCCATCACAGTAAGCAGTCTACCGCCCTTAACTCAGTTTCAGGCAAAGTCTCTGGGCAAGGACAAAATGCTGACAAACTTGACGAAGTTTTTGCCAGAGCGTACGTAGCACAATGTGTTTTTTAGGCCTCTTGCCGATACAGTCCTTCTTCCCATCTGAAAATTCTTGGGCCTGGCCTTTCCAATCCACACTTCTATCAGCATTCTGGTCTTCTGAGCTCTGACCAGAATCTCCCATCCAGCTCAGCTCAGAGCATTCTAAGGCTTCTCCAGCCGGCATCCTCAAGCCTTTCCAAAATTCTTCCTGCAAACCCATTCGGATGGCTTCCAAACCACATGTTCAGCTAAAGCACAGCAATGATAACACTTCTCTGGCACCAATTTCTGTCTTAGCTACTTTTTTGTCACTTAACTCAATACCTGACATCTACAACTTAGGTAGAAAAGATTTGAGGTGGCTTACAGTTTCAGAAGGTCTCATTCATGGTCGGGGGACTGGAAAATGGTGGAATCACACGGTTGGGCCACAGCTAGAGCTGGAACCAAGGGTTCCTGGGCAGAGATTCTTACAGCATGGTAGAAGAAAGAGACGGGGAGGAAGGCTAGAACCAGCACATGCCCCTCCAGGTCAAGCCCAAGCATCAGCTCCTTCTAGCAAGCCCCCCCCCACCCTACACAGCATCCATAGGAATATGAGGCTTTTGGGGGACATTCAAGATCCAAACCATGACACAGCCTAATGAAATACAATGCAACTATTAAAAATTTTAATTATAGAAATATGTTTATTGACATGACCAAGACTAGAAGCTACTATAGAATAATAGGTAGAGTTGGTTCCATTTTTGTAAAATATGTTTATATACCAAAATAGTTATAGGGATAATTATCTAGAAGTTAATAATGTTCTCTTCAATTCAGTGGGCCTGTGGATAGCCTTTAGTTTTCTTCTAACTGTAGAAATGTTCTCATATTCCTATAACTTTAATCTATTATTTTAGTGTTAAGAAGTTATAAAAGTATGGGACATATGAAAATTCCAATATAAGAACAATGAGAAAGAGAAAACTCAGAAAATAAAATCAGTCTCTAGTTGTGAGTTTACATCTTTTGTTGCATAAGGAAGATTTAGGGTTGTTTCTCAGTTATTTGAGATCCCAGGACCCCCAGGGATAATAAAATCTATGAAAATGCTAAGTTCCTTATACAATGTAATATAGTATTTGAATATAACTTACCCACATCCTATTATATCACCTCTAGATAACTTATTATATTTAACACAATGTAAATAATCACCATACTGTATGGCTTAAGGAATAATGACATGAAAAGTCTGTCTCCAGTTGGCTGAATCTCTGATAAAGAACACAGCAAGCACGGAGGCCTAACTACATGTATGTTAAACCGAGTAAAGAAGGCGATCATAGCCAAACGCTGTGTTCACAATACAAATTTTACATGAAATGAGCCCAGAGAGTGTCGTGGATATGAGTTGGGACCCTGTGGGAAGCCTCTGTAGAAAGAAAACACA
>PVKB01008231.1:0-19630 GCA_004027205.1 Ctenodactylus gundi | reverse complement strand
ACATCTACTCAGGTCAAGCCCCAAGCATCCACCACTTCCAGCCAGTCCTCGCTTCCCAACAGCATATAGCTGCATAGATATCCCAACACATTCAAACCCATGAAGTTTTGGGGGGACACTGCATTTTTTTTTTTTTTTTTGAGACAGGGTCCAGGCTGGTCCTGAACTCACTGGGATAGCCCAGGCTGGCCTTGGGCTCAGGATAATCAACCTCCCTCAGCCTCTCGAGTGCTGGGATTACACTCGAATTCTAAACCATAACATTGTGCCCCTGGATCTCAAAGGACTCATGTCTATCTCCTTATGCAAAATGCATTCTGTCCTTCTGTAAGAGATACCTGAGTCTTATCAATTTCTGCATTGTTAAAAAGTCCATGTCCAAAGTCTCCTTTGAGACACAAGGCAAATTCTAAAAGAAAAGCTAAACATTTCCCACGTACAATGGCACAAGGTAAGCATTCCCAGTCCTTAAGGGAGGAATAAGAGAATAGAAAGGAATTCGATCAAAACAGGACTGAAACCCAGTAGGACAACAGCCAAAACCTACAATCTCATTAAATTTTGTAGTTCTGTAGCCAGCACCCTATGTAAGCTGTGAAAAATTATGAACTACACTGGGGTTGGCTGGCCCTTTCCTTAGAGCACTGCTTCCACTGTAGCCTCCACAGCTTCTTCTTTAGGTTGGCTCCACTCAGAGCCTGTGGCCTTTCTCTGCAAATGACCTGTGTGCCTGCCTGGCTTCTCCAAACTTCCAGGATCTCCACTGTACTTCTGGCTTCACCCCATTTCTCTGGTATCAGTTTCTTAGTTACTGTCTTATTTCTGGACAGACTATCTTATCCTACTTCTTGATGCCAGTATTGAGTCTGAGTGGAAAGGGAGGCTTATAGTAAGGAGTCTGTGATCCTTGAGTGCTTAATAACTCATTAGTAACTGCTTCCAGGTAAATGAAAAATTTCTCTTGTATTTCTATGTAAATACTGTCACCAGTAAGAACAAGGGGTTACAGAATAAGAGGTATAACATGGAAACAGCTGCCTGGTACTTTGCTCACAGAATTAATATTTTCTCAACTCTGTTCAATCTTAACCAACTTTATTAGAAAGCAGAATGCAGGAGAAACGCATTTGCTGGATATGAGTGGAGTCTCACCAAATGAGAAAAACAGGCATTGGATCCAGAGAGAAAAGGTAAAGACAGAGATCCCTCTTCTTTCTGTCCTATTTTTCTTAGCCTATATGTTTCATTTTATAATCTCTTCACACACCATTTCCCCTGCTTCTTCATACAACATCTACCTACTTTTACATGCAAGTATTCACTATTAGATGGCCTTAACCTTGCAGAAAGGAGGATCTAATTCATTCACCTCGGCTCAGTGTCCCCACAATAGAACCACAAGTGGAAAAGAGGAGTTCCAGAAGTTTACTGTTGGAGTGGGTTTTAGGGGAAAGGGCAGGACTTGGACAGCCATTCACATCGTTTTATAGAGTGAATATAGGTCCACACCTGGGGTAAGTGAAGGCCATGAAGCTGCTGTCCTTTGTGAAGAACAGTCAGAGCCTCCAGGAGTCAGCTTTTATTTTCTCTTATGTTATGGGAGGACGCATTTAGCATTTTAATGAGGACTATGCTTTGATCATAAGCAATAGTATGTGGAAGTAATGGGTCTCAGTTACCCCGGCAAAAGGAAAGTTTAAACACCTTTGTGGAATTCAAAGGCAACAGCAATTACTTCCGTAATTATTTCTTCATATTTGTCTTGATATAAGTAGTATCTGAGAATAGTAATTAAAGATCTTAATAATTCTGGCATTTCTTGCTGTGGATGGCAGTTGGTGTTTACCTTTCAGCCATGACACTAGGCTCAGACACTAATCATTTGTATTTAAAATAAGACACAGATGATGATGTCAGTTCTGCGGAAAATGTCAACAGTGATAACAGTTGTGGTGATGGTTGCAATTGGCAGCAGCTACTTCCTCTTCATCTCCTCTCCTCCAGGGCTTCCAGCAGAACTGTTGCCTTCTTTTGCCACTGCTGGCTCCTTGCCTTCTCCTCTCCCCATGGCTACATGCTCCAATTAAAAAAATATTTATTTTCCATCATTCCATAATCATACCATCTATGCTCCCACAAAGAACACGGGCATAGGCTTTATGCTTTGTACTTTTCCTCTCTCACTTACTGTTTTTCTTTTTATTTTCTTCATTCTTCATTTCAATCCTGGGGATTAAACCCAGGGCCTCGCATAGGCAAGGCAAGCACTATACCACAGAGCTAAATCCTCAACGACTTTACACTTCTAAAATAAAACCCAGACTTTTATGGAAATTATAAAATGTGATATCAGACCCAACCTACAGCAAGTACTTTTTAAATTCTACTCTGAAATGTGTTTCTTTCTTCTTATATCAAGTGATTTTTTTCTTTTTTACATTTTGTTGTGACTTTATTATGCTTTGGTTCTGGTGACAATGATGTCACACTAGGGATAGTGTACACTACAGTAATTACGTAGAGTGAAACGGAAATGCCATTCTGAGTCACTAACTTAAAAAGTTTGGTTCTGAGTGAAGTTCAAGGGGATTGATAAGAAAAGCATAGACGCTAGCCACATAAAGGCAAAGCAAACTACGTTTTATGACCATTCGAGAATCTAATAGTTACGTAGTTTTTCTTTTTGTGTCTCTGTTGACAGAGAAAATAGTGAACCTTCACTATTTTTCAATCTACTTTCCAATCTAATCTCAAGAAGCTACATGACAGGAACATTTTTATACTTTTAAAAATTATCTCAGCTGAATATATACTAATGATTAAATTATTGATAGTAATTTAAATAACTTATTCATATGAATATTAAATTATTAGTGTATGATTATAGAGTCAAATGAGTAAACTTAACGTTTGATTAAAAAAACAGGCTATTTAAATAAATTCAAACTGTGCTCGCAAATGGTTACCAAGTAATTTTGCAGAATAGAAATATGGAAGATCCCACATTAATCATTTCATCAAACAAATATCATTATCAATGGGACAAGTTGAAATTCTGTCCCAATTGCCATACCAGAAATGTTTAACATCAGGTAAAATCTAATTAAAGAGCATGCTACAAAGTTGTTTGCTTGTCATTGCTCACGCGTCGAGATCCTTAAAGCCCAATCCAAACTGAGACAGCTCAAGTCTGAGGATTCATTGGTGACATGTGTGTGCGACATGTGACTCTGAAATTTGGTCATTTACCTATAAAAACATGATTACAATAATTGACAAAATGTTTAGGTGCCGTGTAAATGTTTACAAATTATTGTTTTCTGATGTTGACAACTAAAATGATGTATAAAATTTTTTTCGCGGGTTATAGAAAATTCAAGACTGAAGAGAGTTAGGCAGTGATGTTAGCAATTTATTCTAAAACAGTTCAGGAAAATAAATAATTTTGTGATATTCTTTACAAGTTTTCAGTAAGTTTAGGATTATCTTAAAAATACAAAAACATATCTTCTAAATTCAGTGTAAGAACTTTAAGGAGTCATCAATGCATATGCAATTGTTATATTTATAATTATAAATGCATTATGTTCTTGTCTAAACTTTGAAACAGCAAAAAGGAAGTATGTACTCAATAAAATTTTGCTAAGCATATTTCTTGAAGCAATAATTATGGTTATTGGCAATTTGCTAGAAGTACACTTTAATAGGTCCTATTTCAAATAAGAATCCTTATTAATATTTGATTTTGTAATTCTACTTTATCTTATTTTTTGGTCAGCTAAAATACTTCTTTTTAGTTTCCACAACTGTGTGTGCTCTGATCACAAGGGATAGCTCAGGGTATATGTTGGAATACAGGAGTCGTTTCCATTATTAAATTGCCCTTGTATCAGTCTTTTTTTGTTGCTGTGATTCAATACCTGACATCCATAAATTTAGGGGAGGAAAGGTTTATTTTAGCTCACAGTTTCGGAAGGTCACAGTCTATTCAGGGGCTGCTGGCAGCTGTGGAAGTACAGGGCAGAGGCAGAGGCGGAAACAGCTCCTCATGACCTCACAAGCAGGAAGGCAAGTTCCATCAAGTCCAAATCTTCTCCCAGAAGAGGGTAGCAGCACACACACACACACACACACACATATATATATATATATATACATACTTCTAGGTCCTGCCCCAGTGATCTGCCCCTTCTGATTCCAGCTTCTGCGGTCCATCCTTTCCAGGTGTAGATTGGATTGTAGGTGTGTAGTGCGGAGTAACCACACCTCCCACATCTTCTACACCTTAAAATCTGAAATGTATATAGAGTAAAAGTCTTATTTATAGTAATAGCAAACTCAATAAACATTTACTAAATCTGATCAAGAGCGAATAACATGAGTAACTACATAACTATTACGAGGAAAGAAAACGGCCATAGCAAGTGCTATGGAGATGAATACATTTGAAAAAAATACTATAAAATTTGGGCCTATATATTAACATTTTAGGAAGTTAAAAACTATTTTTCAAAAAGCAATGTTAATGAGCAGCAATGACTTAAGAAGTTGAAAGCATAAAACTATCAGTAGCTGTACAAAACATTGAAAAAAGTTAGAAATCTTTCATGACAAGAACTAATGGCAGATGGTTTATTGTGAGTTTCATCAAAATTTGAAGGAATAGTTAATTCTCCTGTTTTAGAAATTCTTTCATATGATCAAAAAGATGGGAAAGCACCTAATTAATTTTCTGAGGCTAACTTTAGAGGAATACCAAGAAAGTATGATTTCATGCAAAAAGCATGCTTCAAATAGTAACCTAATTAAAGTAGCCCCTTCCTTATCTAAGGGGCTCCTCACGTGTGTTTATCTGCGTGGATGCCTGAAGTCACGGGAAGCTCAGACCCTCTAATTCAGTCAATTTTGCAGCTTTCCTAAGCTCTTATTTTCTCTGCCTGTAACTTTTGATGTTCAAGATAAAAGCAAAGGTGGCACAAATTTCTTTTTTCTTCCTCATAATTTCACAGAATATTTTTACCACAGACGTTAGTAACCACAGCGTGACGACCTTTTGTCCTTATGTCAATAATCTTCACGTTTTCAGTTAAAGGAAGGGCTTTACAGCTTCTCTGGCTTGCAGCACTGCTGCTCTGGGCCTTTGGGGCCATTATTAAATTATATAACAAGGATTACTTGAACACAAGTCCTGTGACATTGCAATCCCGAGAAAGCTATGTAGTTACTAACAGGCAGCTTTTGCCAGCGTGGGTGTGCTGGAAAGGGGAGTAATTTTTGTCCCGGATATTGTAAAATTTTAATTGCCTACCCAGAATGGACTGCAAATCAAAACCTATGAATTGTTTATTTCTGAATTTTTATATGATACTTTTGGATAACAGTCAAGTGTCTGCAACTGAAGCCAGGGAAAATCAAATGAGATTAAGAGGAGACTACTAGACATGTATAAATTTTTCTAAATAAACTATTAGGAAAAAATTAAGCAAAGTATTGAAGATACAAAAAATTAAGATTTATCTCTCGAATTCCATACTTTCTATCATCAGGAAATCTTTTAGCACAATTCTCTATGTAAGTAGATGGAAGGAAGAGGGATAATATGTAATTTCATCAATTGATGTGTCTTAAAACACTTAAAATCCAATACTAATTAATATTAAGCAATTTTCATTAGGAACAAAAGGAAAGTTCCTTAATGTGCCTATGTCTGTCCATTGGTTCTCTTCAGCAGATGTCATGGAGAATGATCTACATTTTGAAACACTCTATGAGGAACAAGAAAACAGTAATTATTGCGGCAATTCTTCAACGTTGTGTGAGAAGTCTAAATCTAAATGGTAAATTTTGAGAAGACAGACTTTCTTGAAAGACATAGTTGTCTTTATCTATAGATGAAAAGTTTGTCTAAATAGAAAATTATAAAATTTCATGGGCAAGCACTTTAAGGCTAGAATATTTAAACAATTCATAGTAAAAAAAGAAAGGGTTATGAGAAAGGTTCCTGTGAATGGTGTCACTCTATCTTTAGGCTCTTCTTGGAAAGGTGGCAAAATTAATTTTAGATTAAAAAATGTGATTAGAGCTGAATATAGTGGTGCATGATGTATTTTTATAATCCCACTAGTCTGGGAGGCTGAGACTGGAGGATTACAAGAAGAAAAAAAAAGTTGGGGAGGTACCTCAGTGTGAAAGCCTCAGTACAAAATTAGGAAAGTATGATTAGATACGTTACTGTGCATGATAAAGTTCTTTCCACTGAAGCCACTTTGTTATCTTTAAAAATGAAGTTTTTATGGGTTGAAGTCATTATTTGGAAGATGCTTCCTGACAAAAAATAGAACTGGGCTCTGAGCCAGTAGATTTTTTGTTCCTCCAAATATCCATTTTAAGATATTTCCTTTTTCATCTGCTTATGTAAAATTACAACGCCAGCAGATTCACACATTCAAGTTCAAACAAATTCATATTCTGCATTTGCAGTGGAGCTCTCATCTCTTTATTTGTATGACCTCTGAGTCTTCAAAATTATTATTATTGTCATCATTACCTTCATGCATCACTGAACCCTTTTTGAGCCATTGATCCAAATTTTCAAATGAGAGCATTCGCTCAGCATAACGCTTATAATAGAAAAGACTAAATTCACATTAGAAAAATATATATTGCAAATGGTGAAAAAAGTCATTCAGCAGAGACCAGAATCTATTTTATGAACTGAAGAATAGGCAAGAACTGATCAACATACTCTCATAATGCCTACAACAACTTTTTAGAAAGTGACAATATACATATAACAGGGTATAAAAATCATTATGGTTTTTGAAATGTTTTCTAACACAGCTTTCATTGCTTTTTCTTCTGAAGCATCCAGACTGCCTGTAGAACTGCTAGGGTGGCACTTTGGATTGCTAAATGTCCGGAAATCTCACTTTAGGAAACACTGCTCCAGGAATTTCTACAAGACTGTCTTTGTGACTTTTTCATTGCTGTAAAGAAATATCCAACACCCACAACTTCAGGGAGGAAAGGTTTATTTCAGCTCACGTTTCCAGATGGTCTCAGTCTATTCATGGATGGATAACAACAGTGGAGGACTGGCTGGAGAAAAAGCTGTTCACAGCATGGTGGACAGGAAGCCAGGTAAGCGAGGAAAGGCAAAGCTAGCGCTCACCTTTCCAAGGCCCAGTGATCTGCCCCTTCCAGTTCAAGTCCAAAGGATTCCACTCTTCCAACTATGAATCCAAAGACATTTCACAGCACATGGAATCCACAGATCCAGGGGAACATTCCATATCCAATCCACGACAAAAGGAAGTGAAGCAGGATGTAGGTTAAAATTACACTGATGTGAAAAGCTGAGAGTAGTTACTCACATCTATCCTAGCTTCATATATATATTTGTGTCCAAGGAGAAGGTCACAACTACTTTTTAGCGCTGAGCCTGGACTTGTTACTGTTTTCTATGTTATTACATTCCCAGACTTTCTATTTGATCTTATGATGAAAGCTTCTATGGTGTTGATTGTTCTTCAGAAATCTTTGGGAAAGGGGAAGCAGAATCTCACAGAACCATTTATCCCAATAAAATCATCTTTTTAAACTGACTAGATTCGTCTCTACTTTCTGTTTTCAAAAGAGCACATTAATCCACTGTTTAAGGGAAATTTTCCCAAAATATTAAATGTATATTTTTGATACAACAACCAAAATTTATTTAGTATGATATTTGGTACTTCTGCACAAAGACAGTACCCAAAAACCTTCAAATGATTTAAGGAGAAATTTGAACTTGGTGGAGTCTTTAGACTTTGATACAGGCATGTGGATTCTGGTGTTTGCAAATTAAAGACTTTAGACATTTTGAAAGTGTGAGTATTTTCATATGGCAAATCAAATATAAGTGTATGCATATGTGTGGACAGAGGGCGAGACAGAGATACAGAGACAGAGACGGACAGACAGGGGAGAGAGAAGCGAGATGAAAAATGAGAGATTCCGTTACACTTTGCACCCAGTTCTCTTTGCTAATACTGTTATGATGATGATTATTTATGGCTTTGAAGTGCAAATATCTGGTATTGCCAGGTTGGATGAAATCACCAATATCTAATAAGTTTTCTTGCTGTTTGCTCGGACCGGATTTAGGTCAATTTGCTGCTTCTCTCCTGTAGTTCAAAATCGGAGGAACCGTTTCTTGTTCATTAAGGCTGCAGCCAGTGATCTTAATTCAAGCATTCCTAATTAAAATGTAAAGATCATTAGTATGCACCATTATAGAGATTTCCCTTTCAACCCACAGTGCTCCAATGGAGGTGCCAGGCCCACTCCTGCACCCGCTGGTGCTGAACAATTGCTGCTCTTGGCTAGATTTCAGACCAGGCAGGAGTTTCTACTAGTGCAGCTTGAGTCAGGCTCAGAAACAAGGCAACAGCGGATGTGACTGGAAGATCCAAGAGGAGAAGCACTCACAGGCAGCCTTACCATCTTACAACCACCAGGCCCCGGTGCCGGCATTGCTAGAGAGGAAAGGCTGAGGCAGGGATTGGAATGGCACTAAGGGTATTTCAGAGCTATTTTCCTAAAAAAGACCAAAAACTGAGATATGCATTCATATCATGGTGGATCATTACTTTTTCCTCTGGGCTTCAGGAATTTAAGTATTTGTATAATCTCCAATTATATAAACCATTTTATGGGTTGAAGTCATTATTTGGAAGATGCATTCTCTTTCCCTACATATAAGTATTGCCTTTAACTTGACCTTTTAAATGATGGTAAGATTTTTTATTGCAACAGTGACATTACTCTATCTGAATATGAAAATTGTGATTAGCTGAACCGTTAAATATCTATTATTATGTAAGAGTTACATGGAGAACTTAACTCTCAGCTTATATTATTTATAGCTTGATACACACACACTATACATATACATATATGTATATATATATATATATATAATATATATATATATATATATATATATATATATTAGTGAGGCTAAATTGAAGACTTATAAGAAAAGGCAGGTTAAAAAAAACATACAGAGCTCTGTGAAGGTCCTATTAGTGGTCCTCAGTCTTGGGAATATTAATGTGGTGATTTAAGGCAAATCAGAAATAAGATTTATTATAATGCCGCCAAACATACTCTAGTAATTGCAGAAAACTTGTTACTTTTTTCTTTGCTTCTCTATGCCATCTTTGAAGCTCTGACCCATTTCAATTATTGCAATATAATTATTGTTTCTATTAAAGGATTTGGACCTAATAGAATAAAAATAGTTTCTTCCATATTCAGGGTTGCTGTGCTGCCCAGGGAAGACCTTGATCTAAATTGCATTTCTGAATCAGTTAGATTCTGGCAAATCTGACAGTTTCCCTAAACATTTTATTCCTTTCATCTTATTGATGAACTATGTTTCAACAGTTTGGGGAAGATACATGAGAATTGGCTTTATCTTGTGTTTTGACATAAAATTAATCAAAAAATTAGATTATTAAAAAACTTACACTGTTCTCTGAGTGAGGCCTGAGACTATCGATAAGTGTCAAGCTATCATACTTTAAAAAAACTGTAAGCATTTATATATCAGAAAAAATATTCAACCACCTTCATTACGGTTCAAGTGCAAATATTTGTTTGCTCAAAAATATGTACAGGCAAGAATAATGATCAAAGGACTCTCATAAATATTGAGAATATTTGAAGTTGAGTATTTGGCTAGCCAACCAAATTCATGAAAGAAGACCTTGGGTAACACAAGTGGTCCGAGTGGAGCCCTCAAAGCTGTAGCCCATGAAAAGTTCTTCCCAAAGTTGAATGGGCATTAGATTCACCCCAGGGTCCATTAAATTCCTATTGCTGCAGTGCACCTCAGAGTTCCTAACAAGTTCCCTGGTGATGCTGCGGCACTCTCTGTGGACTCCATTTTGAGAACTATTGCATGAGAAGATGCTTGAGATTTTTAAGAAGATTTTTTTTTGTTGTATTTTAGTTTTTGTTTAGGCTACAAATTTTTTTCTTCTGAAACCAATTATAAAAATGATCTTTACATTTGTAACATCATTGTAAAATTCTGTCTGTAATTATTTTCACACTGTTGCAAATATGCATACCAACAATCATTTATAACATGTGTCTGAAACACACTTTTATTAATTTGTAGTATCAACATCTATCTATCATAATGCAGCTTTATGCTGGATTTGCTTTGGTTCTGCTAAACTCCTACAGGGTGGTTTTGAGTTTGAAGTTGGAGACAGTGGTTGGAGGTTGGAAGAAATTCTGTAAAGATTTATCACCACAGTTTCCTCAGGTTGACATTAGTGGCTTTTCTGCAGCTTTCAGCTTTACAGAGTGAACTGGTAAGAAAAACGATATTAAAGACATCAGATATCCTGAACCATTCTTCCCCTTTTGTGGAAGTGATGTTCCACTGGGATGTTCTAATCTCTGAGAATGATGATATTTTAAAAATACACACCTGCAGGATGAATGTGAATGTTTACTTTGGGTCGACTCATCTGTATTTCATTTCAAAAAAATATGAAAAACTCAAAAAAACCCTAATATATTTATTCCTAAATCAGAGTTCTCTGATGCAAGCAGAACCTCGTATCTGTAGACACTAGTACAATCCTAACATCTGGAAAGGCGGGCCCTACTATTGGGCTGTGGGAGCAGTTGGTAGCCAAATAGCAGTGGTCCATCTGTTAGAGCTGCCTGCAGGTCCTTGCTGTGAACCGCTGAAGCACACACGTGGGTTCACCCCTTCTCTCCTTCTCTAGTTCCCGCGTGCCTGCACTTGACTGGAATTTCAAACGTCAGGAACTATCATAAGGGACAGGTGTCTTGGCAGAAGAGATCCCCAGCTTTCCCCAGGTATCTGGGTGGATGAAGGGTGTCCTAGCAGTGGGCATGCCTTGGTGCCTTATCTTCACATAGTGATATCTGGGGACTGGCTAGGCAAACAGTGACTCCAAGTACGTGCTGGAAGATTGCCTCTGATGTTATTTTCAAGCATGATTTTGACATTCTGGCAGATTAGTGGATACTTTGGAAGTTCAGCAGCATATGTCCACTGGAAAAATGTTTAATCTTTATTTGATCAGCAACTGCTTGGGTATGATTGCAGCAGAGCTTTCTGTGAACGCATAAGGTGTAAAAGGAACTTAGGAGGGGAAGATCATCTTCATAGGGAAAATAAGTTTCAAAACTGAGATGACACATAGACAGGTTGCAACGTGTAATTCTAATAGCTATGCATGCACTTTCAAATAACACAACATGTAACTATATGGAAATACTCAGTGCATATTTCTCTGAAACAGTGTTTTGACTGCTTTTTTTTTGATCCATCCTGGCAAATATTGATATACTTCAGTAATTTCAATAGTGGCCTGCTTTTGTGTTGTATGATTGAATTGTAATTGATTTAACCAATCTTCTGTTGACAGATTTTATTGTCTTCATTTTATTTCTACTGCAAATAATACTGTAATGAATATGTTTGTGTTTCTTCACACATACATAGAAGAACTTCTGTAAAGCATATTCCTCAAAATTAACATTTGGGGTTTGACAAAACTAAGAGCACACTTGGAATATTAAGGCATTATTTTAACCAAGCTTTAAAGTTCTTTCACGATTATCAATAAAAACACTTGAGAGTGACTTGTTTTACCCTCTCATATGTTAATAATAAGACCCAATGATAAATGACGTCATATTGAGGTTTTCACTTTTTCTTTAAAATAGTTGATAAGTCGCTTTTCCTATAAATAACTTTAATACAACTGTTGATAATAAAAATTACTTCTAGATATTCTGCCATGCGTACAATTTTATTGTAAGTGACCATATATTGAACCCCTGGAATACAGTCTCGAGAAAGGGATGAGTGAAGGATCTAAGCTTATTTATTCTTCAAATTGATACCAAATATTTCTATTGCTATTTATAAAGTAAATCACTGGCACAATTTTTGCAATTGCACTTTTGCAATATAAAAAGCTTATCTTGGCTCTACCTGATTACCAGAATTCTGTCCATCCCGTCTGAACAAGGAAATGCATTGTTGGCCTGTCTTCTTTCTGGCAGGGATTGTGATGTGGAGAAATTCTCTGAAGATGAGCAGTAGGAACGAAGACTCGTGAGATAAGAGAATCTGCCTCAGACAATGCAGATTCTTCAAGGTAGCTGGGGGATTTCACTTTTGAAAAATCTTTACAACTATCACCAAAACATCTGTAGTTAAATCAGTGAAAAATTATCACAAATGAAACACCACTCTTTCACAGAATAATAATAATTATCCATTCTGATTTGTTTCAAATGATCTATAACAGGACATAATTAATCCTTCTATTATCTTTGATAGGAGGCCAATATTTTTAAATGCACTGTTTTAAGAATCCTTATCTTAAGACTTATTATTATTGGCTTTTCAAAGTAAACATCATTATCATGTTTGTTTTCCAGGTTTCTTCTGAGAAGGAGAAGAATGAGATGCTCTGGGATTTTGATGTTTACAGCCAATATTCCTGAATTTTATTTTCAATTTATGATAATAATTTTTTTCCAAATTTATTTAAACATAAAAGCAGAACATAAGCACAAGGTCACATACCACTGAGACAATCTTTGTCATTATTTTTTCATCATTAATATTTACTTTTTGTAAATCAAATGTGAGCAGTGTCCTATATTCAAAAATATGTTTCAGTGTGGCTGAAACTCCAATTTAAAATAAATAGATAATTCCCGTTCCCCCAAAACCTCGCTTTTGTGATTAGAACATTGTTCTTTTCTTGTTCTTTGTTTCCTATTCTCTCTTGTCACATAGCTGAAGGCAATGAGAATACCTTCTAAATTATTTTGAATGAAATCAGCAACATTTTTAAGGTTGAATCATTAAAATGTGATGAAAGTATCATAATGCTTCCTTTTAATTTGCTCACTGAAATTCATATATCTCAATGAACTCTAAGTTTTTCTAAACATCATGCTTTTCTATACCAAACAGGAAAGCCAACAACAGTTTTTGCAGGTCTATTAATAAAATCAACAAATAATTCTAAAATTTCAAAATACTCACTGAAAGCTACTTAAATGTTGCTTTTGTTGTTGAATAATTGAACGGTTCAGACTGTTTCTTCTCCAAATATCACATAGGATGTGGTTTTAAAATTTTTGAGACTGTAGGACAAATAATGTGACAGAATTTTGTGTATAATGATGACAGCTTCAGAGTATTTCATCCGAACATTATGTAGATGCAGCACTTTAATGGTTGCAGGAGTATGCAGCTTGTGACATTCTGGCATTTTTCACACCCAGTGCTGCCAGTCCCCAGAGGAGGTGGGCAATCTTAGCCATAAACAAGTAAGCACGTCAGGAGAAAAATTGACCATTAAAATGACTGACCCCTGAACAATAGCCTCCCTGATCTCTTAAAAGGGGCAATTTGGACTTGGCAAATACTGCAGTTGTCTCAGTGACATGTAATGTTGGGTATTGATGACTCAGAATGTTCAAATCTGGAAGGACAGCCTTTGGGGTGAGACCAGAGCTCTTGCTGTCATGGTATGCAGGGCATATCAATTAGTATTATCGGCTCAAGAAATTTAGCGATTTTTCTGAAGTGCAGCATCTGCTTCCTTAGCATTCTGTCTACTGGAAAGTGAGATATATGTGACCATTTTCTTTCTCACAAAATTATGTTTTGTTTGCTTGTAGACTTGAAAATGAATCAAAGACATACCATCTTAGTACAAAGGTGCCTATCCAGCCCACAGGGGACAATAATACAGTGGAAATAAAAAGCTTCAAAATGATAACAATAGCTTATACCAACATAGAGTAGTCGAACTGCAGCTTGGGATGCTGTTTGAAACTGACACTTGCTTTTCTATTTCCTTTTGTTAAAGGAAGGAAGGCAAGCAAGGTGAGCCGACTGTGATGTTTCTTGTTTCCTGGAAAAGTATTAGAACCTTGTTAATTATGGTAGAGCGAACATAGCGGCAAAAGGAAAAATGTAATTTTAAGTATAATTGTGCATGCTGGAAACACAGATTGGCAAGCGTAAGGGGTTCTGGCATCTGGACAGGAGCCTTCATAACCATCTGCTTCTCAGAGGTGATTTTGGCAATTTCTGCAGCAATTCTAGTGATTCACAGATCTGGGAGAAGGACTTTTAGCCACCAGGTAAGGAGGACACAGGTACAGAGAGGCAAATTACTCAGGTCTTCCTTCTTTGTGTTAGTTTTTTTTTTTGTTTGTTTGTTTGTTCGTTTGTTTTTTGTTTGTTTTCTATGTTAAGCTACCTCAAGAGAGGCTCTGTGCTGGTATTTCATTGTGGTAGTTGCAGGTGTTACCTCATGCTAATACTTTTTTCTCACTTTGCTCAGCAGATGACAATCAGATTTTGCTCTGAGAGTTAATTTTTCTCCCCTGGATCTATGAGATGTGAGGAACATGCGAAGGGATTGGAGCTCTTACGTGGTCAGCTGTGTGTCCTGAAGTGCAGAGGCCTGAACAGTAACCTCAGGCTTGCTTTCATTTGCTCATCCTACTGAACATTCTCAAGACTTCTAGGAGTTTCTTGTGTGTTTAATAGTTATTAAGATACCATGTTGTGTTTTAGTAAGAACTCCTAGATGCAGAAAGTCATTAACACAGGGCCTTTATAGTAAGTCCCACAGGAAATTATTGACAAGCTGCTGTGTTACTGATTAAATCTTTGTATCAAATTTTCTCCATAAAATGCTATTTGTTGAATAATTACAGTGTGTATGATAATGGGATAAACGCTTTACATGTAACAGATTGTCAATATAAGAATGTGAATAGATTGCATTGAGTGTGACAGTGAAAATAGTGCCGTCCTTTGCAGGACCTTTCAGCAGCATTCTTCCGTATCTTCAAAGCCCAGTGTCCAGAGACTGCTCGTCTTCTCGTTCATTCTCTACGGTTTTATTCTATCCTATGGAAGTATTACCACATGTGTATAGGTTGTATGCGCTAATGTGAGCTTATGCATAAAAGAGAAGCAATGGAAGCCGGAAAGCAACATCAATGTCAGCCAGTAGGAAAATGGCTAAAGAAATTTTGGAAATACTGTGATATGTAATATTATACAGTAACTTTTAAAAAGTGAGGTTAATCTACAAATTGGTATAGAAAGATGTCTATAGCTTATTTTTAAAGCTGAAAAGCTTATTGCAAAGTGTATGCATATCGTATTATTATTTTGTATAAAAAGTAACACTCCTATATATTTTTATATTTAAATATGTAAATAAATATAAAATAAGTTATTTACTAACTAAATATTGATGTCTCCCTGATTCATATATGGAAACCCTAATTACCAGTGAGTCTGGTGATTTTTGAAGATAGAACTTTTGGAGGTAGTCAGAGTTGGATGGGTTATGTGGGTGAGATCCTCACAGTGGCATTAACGCCTTTGTAAGAATTTGATGACAACAGAGCTCACTTTCTCCACTGTGTGAAGAAAGATAGACAGCAGGTGTTTGCAAACAAGTCAGAGAACCTTCACCCGGTGCAACCCTGATGTGGTCCTGAAATTGAGCTTCTCAACTTGAGAAACAGATGATTATTGTTTTAACCATCTAGCCATGGTGCCTGCTATAGCAACTTAAGCTAACTGTACTGAGAGGATTCCCAGTAGATTCTGAGTACCTTGTTATTGTCATTGGACATGAGATAATTTTTACTGTTTAAATGCTTGTCAGGTATGAATTTTTCTACTTGAAAGAGAAAAAAAGATGGAGGAAAATAAGGAGAAGTAGCCATTGGGAAGACCCAGTGCCCACATTACATTTTCACATGTAATTGTCTACCCACGTGAGGAACATTAGTTTATGACGTTCTGAGCCCGTTTCTTGGACAGCCTTGGGAAAGAATCCATGTCTTATATCTTCAACTTTTCCTGTGGGTAAGTGGGCAGCGTAGAAGAGGCCCTTAGATTTTGTGAAATATTTTGACCATATTGCTGAGGATGATGAAAAATGAAATACTAAGTTCTATTAGACTGGAACTGAATTCCTGTCTTAAAGATTTGGTTCTAGGGTCATACTTCTGTCTATTAAATCTACCTTTTTCCTCCCAAGTTAGACCCTAGTTGAAGCCTTTGACCCATGAAATTAGTTTATTGATATGCTCAACATCAATAATAGCTTGCATTCTTATACCTCAATGTGTTTGGCCTTGATTTTTTCCCTCTAGACTATATGCAGAGCCATTTATTTTTTGTTTGGAACTTGGGGAAAATTCCAAGGGGTACTCTTGGTTTCTAGATGTCAGGAGTGACTGGTCCTCAGTAAGTTTTTCATCATTTTGGTAAATGTTCTAAATAAAATTTCACCAAGCAGGTCTTTAGATCCAATCACTAAAAATTCGATAGAACAATAAACCACAGGCCTAAATCCTAATTAATATCTACATATTACTATTGGGAGGAGGTTCTGCACAGAAATCTATCTTTTTAGAAAAGCTCCTAAATCATTCTTGTTTATGTACATAAGGACTGTAAGTCATCTGATATTTATTACAAAAGTCCATAAAAGACACCACCATGGCAAATATCTCCATTGCCTGGAGACGTTTGTACTGGCATGCAAGCTTTATGCCAACAATGAGCCTATTGCTTATATGGGGATGTAGGGGTTATGAATAAGACAGAAGTTCCACAAATGTAGGAAAGAAAGTCCAAATGTTATAAAGGGTAAGGAGATTTTGGCCTAGGAAAATTTGTTTTATGCCCTTTTCTGAAGTGGAACACAGCCACCAGTGCCCTGTGCCTCCATATTCTAATGAGTCTCATGAGGACCATTACCCTTTATCGACACTGTGAGCCAGGAGAGCCCCTATTTTTGGTTCTTCATCACAGGAATCAGTGGATATTACATGAAATTTCTGGGTGGTTTCAAATAAATGTTTTAAGAAATTGCTCTTCGTGATTCTGTGAGTTTTTTATATAACAGATTATTAAAACTACCAAAAAATGTTCACAAAACCTCTTATCCTAGAGGATTTATAAATGGTAAGAATGGCATACAAAGCGAATACCAGAAAAATAAACTTCAATATTCTCCATAAAATGAGCTTTTAATTTATTTGTCATTACCAATAAATTATAGAAGGAGAGTCTGTACCACATCAACAGATATTTTTCTATTAAAAATTATACTATGGAAATTTTCAAATGTACCTCACAGTCAGGAGAATAGTTTCATTAAACATCTAAGTGTCCATATCAATGTTATTAATTAATGACATTCTGTAAGAAGTTGGCATTTGTGCTCTATTTGCCTTCAGAATCCTAGAATACTTTAAAAGGAAATCTCTTCAAAATATCACTTTATCTATACATACTTCAGTAATAAAAAGACCTTAAAACAAATGATAATCAAAAGATATGTGTCTCTATATACAAAATTAATGTATGCCCATATATTAAAAAAGTTTCACGTACTTGCTCACTATATGGAATTTGCTTTACATTTTGTGTGTTGTTTTTAATTTAATTTGAACCATAGGAACTACTAATATAATCAACTCTTAAAATACAAAATAATGTAAAGCTCTTTGAAACCTAAATTATAGTCTATAACTGTATGGGTTTCCTTTGTAAGCTCTTATATTTGTTTCATAATGCAGAATCTTACATACAAACCCTATTTCTCAGATACTACTATTAGCCAAGATAGAGTCAGGAACAATCAAAATAAATGTGAAAACTTACTATTGCTGTCAGTAATTGGCAAAAATATAGAGCTAGCCATAAGACAATTATATTCATTTATTTTTTGGAATGCAAAAGTCAGCAAAACAAAGTTCTCAAAAATACAAATAATATCTATTAGACTTTCTTCACTTACTTGTAATTCTTATTAATAATTCATTAACAATCCATTTGGGCCTGAAAACTGTCTCAAAGTAGTTCTGATTATTTTCTCTCATTGAATTCCTCATTCCGTTTAGGAAATGCTGGCCAACTTACCAGTCCAAGTGTACAATGGTGCATCTTGTTTCTTTTCCCTTTATGTTTAAAGACAATTGCTACTGTATGAGTCTTCTAGCCCTTTGGATGACCATGACCATTTAGATTTGAATAACACTGCTCCTGCTTGTCCGGTCTCATGGTGCTGGAATCCCAGCACTCTAAAAGACTGAGGCACGAGGATCACAAGTTTGAGCCTAGCCTGGGCAAATTAGTGCTTCAGTGTTAAGACTGTGTCCTGAAATCAAAAATTAAAACTGGATTGAGGATGTAGCTCAGGACGAAGGCCCTGAGATCCATTCCTAAGAATCACAAAAATAAATACATAAAAACAAATGCTATTCCAATTCCCAAGAGAAGATAGGGGAGACTCTGTGAGAAACTCCTTTTGCTTCTCAACATTCAAGGGGTGCTGTCTGGGATCTGAACCCATTGTCGTCTCACCTTACCCTACAGTTCGTGGCACTGGGTCATCTTTCCTGGGTATGTTCATTTCCGATGTTCATCTCTGTTTTCCTCTCCAGACTTCAAATATGCTCCTGACCATGACACTTAAACTTCTCACGTCTTCTCTGAATAATTCAATATCTTTTTTTTTAACTTGATCTGCTTGATGGACGGTGCCTGATTGCTTCCGTTTCATGTTTAGAAACGAGTTTCTGTAAACCCAGAGTGTTCCATATGGAGAAACTCTACTCATTCTCTTCAGGGACAGAGAATCAAGTGAGGTGCAGATTTCGATAGAGGATTTTATCTTCTTGGCTATCTGTGTTCCTTTTCTCTTTTCTCTGCCTTTCCTCTCTTTCTTTTTCTTATTTCTCTCTCTCTCTCTCTCTCTCTCTCTCTCTCTTTTGTCTTTCCCTTCTTCTCTCTGTTTCATAGCTCACCCATCTTTATACACAAAGGAGCTATGTGTGAGTAAGTGATGATATTTTTCCCAAGTTCAGCTCTTTAAAAGGCAGAAGGGCAGGTAAAGCAGCATTTGGACAGCTTTGATTCTCTTGCAAATAAGAGAAAAGTCAGTTTGGGTTGTTTCCCTCATGTGCCTCTGTGGATGAGAAGGTAGAGAATCTTCTTTTATGCTGCACAGAGAGTAAATTATGAGAATTCTTCATGGAGGAAGGGAGGGAGAAAGCAAAGGAAGAAGTGGAGAGAGAGAGAGAGACAGAGAGAGAGAGAGAGAGAGAGAGAGAGAGAGAGAAACTGACATTCCTCTATAATGTTGTCCCCTTGTCTCTGTCCTCACTTCTTTGTGAGAAGGCCAATTTCATTGTTTCTATTAACTTCCAAAATGTGATTGTAACATACACTAACTGATCTTGGATTTGGTCTCCAGAGTCTCATAAAATAAGTTTGTTTGTTTTTCCCTAAGAACAAAATTTTAAATATTTGGAAAGAGTTCTCAAATTCCTCATCAAGACATCCTTTCTCAGACTAAATGTCTTCTTTCATTTTCAACATTTGTATGCCTTTATTTCAGGCCCTTTATCTTTATTTATGATGATTGTACTTCAGGGTCATTTTGTTTTGTCATTCTACACCCACAAGATGCCATATTTAGCAGAGACCAGCACAGAGTGGATACATAAATACTGATAGAAC
>PVKB01008230.1:0-19657 GCA_004027205.1 Ctenodactylus gundi | reverse complement strand
TCCTTTCTTGCTCCTCTTTTTGATGCCATGTGTGGAGAGTCCTTTCTCCACCCAGAGTCGTAGTGCTTTATTCTGCATCTTGCTTAAAAGTTTTTATAAACGCTTAACTCTTTAATTTCCATACAGTTTATTCTAGTGAATGATACACCAATTACATCCAGCTTTTCAGCTGAAGAGTTTAGTCAGAACCACCTGTTTTGCTTAGAAAGTTATCCTGTGGAGACTTGCAAGTGGACTGGAGTGGGGAGACCAGAGGAAGAGGGTGGACGAGGCTGTAGGTGCTGCAGAGGAGTGGGAGGGCCAGGGAGCTAAGATGGATGGTTTGGTTCAAGAGGCCAGTGTCCCTCAGTGGGGTGTGTGGTGACGACTCTGTGGGAAAGACAGGAGTAGGTTTGCCAGAGCTTCCACATTGCAGTCTGAGCTGAAATCATTACCTGCAGAAACCTGATGGACACCTGGTAGAGGATGCCACCCATTACTGATGTGCATAGTGAGTTCTGGGGATACAGAGAGGACTCCAGTGATCCCCATTTTCACGACTTTGTATCTGGGTAGAACTGGTTGAGAAAGAGTGACTCAGTGTGTGTACGAGGAGGGCAGCAGAGTCATGTTTCTCGACAAAGGACAAAGACATGAATTGCTCACAATCTATCTCAGGGACTAAGAGAGGTCTACGGGCAACTGTCCATGTCTCTACCTAAAGGAAGGGGTGACTTTGGCAGTGCAGCGCCGAGTAGATGTCTCTCTCTGTATTTATTAGGGGAAAAGGAAAGTTGGGGTGGAGAATCATCCGTAAAGAATTTCTCAGAGCGGCGTTAGTTGGTTAGAACAACGTAGCTTACAAGTAGGGTGATAAAATCACAAGGCAGGGCGCATTCTTACTGACCTTGTGGTTATAGGCATTGAAGTTGGGATCTTCTACTGTGACTTAGCAGACGTATGATTCATATTCCTAAGAGGTCATTCTTGAGGCCATATAGAGGCCCTTAAGAAGAGGATTAGCTCTTGTGGCCCACACATCAGCATGGAGCTGTGGCGTTCCCTGAAGGGACTGTTTCCCCCAGAGTGGCAGGGTTGCACAGCAGAAGGCCGTAGGACTGATGGAGCTAGGGACGCTAAGTATGGAAAAGAGTAGTCTGGATTGTGGATGCCCTATGTGATTTGCTGCATGCATTAATCCGCTCTCTGTTCTACGCTGAAATGGTAGAGCTAGTTAACTTACAAAGAGGAAAGTGGTATGTGCGGTTTTCGTGCCTGAGGTAGGAGTCTAGCAAGCTTGGGTTCAGCCAGGCAACATAGTGAGATACTGTCTCAAAAAATAAAGCATTGGTGATGTTTTTAGTGGTGGAGTTCCCAGAGTTCTATCCTGGTATTGGAAGAAAAGAAAGAAAAAGAAGAAAATGTACTTTGGCTCACAGTTTTAGAGGTTCCAGATGGGTTGGACCCATGCTTGGGGGCCTTTGGTGAGGCAGCGTGGCTTGTGGGAGTGTGTGGTGGGCAAGCCTGCTCCCGCCCAGGGAGAGGGAGAGAGAGAGAGAAGGAGCTCGGGTCCCACTGAGTCCTTCTAGAGGTTTTCTTGGTGGGCTGGAGACACCCACAGGATCCCGTCTCCTGACCCCCGAAGCATCTCCCATCATGCCTCCCTGCTTAGCCCCAAGCCTCTGGGTACACTCGGCGTCCATCCACCCTGCAGCGCTGAAGAACTTGGACTCTGCTGTCTGGATGCAGTCAGGGCTGCTGGGCTTCATATCTCTTCCAGGGCGGCCGGGCTGCCAGCAGCGTCTGACAGTGGAATGACGGTGTGAATAGGGGCTTTTCCTTTTCGGGATAACAGATGACATTTCTTGGGAAGATGTCTGACAGCAGGACAGAGGAGGAAAGGGGACAAGTGGCAGTTCTGTAGCTTTGCTTTGTTACCGTGACGTGTGTGACGGTCAGCATACGTCTGTGTGACGTGTTTGTACACCTTACAGTTGCAGTATGGTGGCAGTAAAGACAAGCCCCTGAAGTACTGGCTTTATAAAGAAGAAGGTGAAAGAAGACACCGGAAGCCAGAAGAGGCAGATCGAGAAAGGAAACATCCAGAAAAGAGCAGCACAAGGGGAAACAGAGAAGAATGCTCCAAAGACAAGAGCAACTCATTCTCTGAGGAGGAAGGGGAAGAAAGACCTAAAGGAAGGCGGCACGGAGAAGGCTGGCATCTCAACGCTGAGAGGTCCCCGTATCACCAATGGAAAGGAGAGGTGGTCTAAGGGAGGGCACGGGAAGAGGGCGCCCGAGGTACCGTTTCTGATGCTCTGCCTTGGTTGAGAGCCAGTGTAGGGTGTGCACTCCCAGCGAATGTGTGTCGTATCTCACAGAGCCCTGTAGCATTAACATGTTGCGTGTCGTTGAGGCAAATTGCGGCTCAGGGGGTTGAATCCAGGCCTCATGCGTGCTAGGCAAGTGCTCTACCACTGAGTGCTCTACATCCCCAGCCCTTTTTACTTTTCGTTTTTTTAAAGATAGGGTCTCAGTAAGTCGTTAAATTTCCTTGGTGGGCCTTGAGCTTGTGATTGTCCTGCCTTAGCCTCCCAAGTACTTGAGATTTTAGGCATGTTCCATGGTGCCTGGCAAGACAATACTCGTTTGTTCTCTGTGTCTTCCATTCTGGCCAGCCACGGGGTGTTCACACTCCTGTCGTATCCTGGTTCTTAGAAAGTGGGGAGAGGTGGTACCTGGACCTGGGGCATCCTTGGCCCTCATCCTTCTTGTCTTTAGGTCTCTTTCCCTAGAGCAAAACTCTAGTCATTATTTTCCCAACATTTCTCCAGCATCTCCACATACACAGCAAAGTTGGCAGAATGTTACATACAGTGAACACCACACGTACCTGACACATAGTCCGCAGTTCCATTTTATTGGACTTTTATGTGGTTGGTATTCATTTGAACACCATAGTCGCTAGATGGGACATATACCGGTGACACCTGTTAGTTCTGTCCCAGGAACACCTGTGTGGACATGTCTTAGTTACATTTGGTTGTTGTGAATTGGGCCACAAGAACAGCGTGCTGCATCTTTATGGAGCTGCCGCTTCCAAAGTTAGTTCCTGGCAGAAGATTCTCTGGTGACTGGGCTCCCTTTTTGGGATAGTGTGTTCATGTGGAGTGGCTACTGGGTACCAGGTTCCTTTCAGATGCTCTCGGTGCAGCTGCTGTCCCTTCTCGGAGTTGGAGAACTCATACGATAAAGAAACGAGTAATGATACAGTGTAACATCAGGACTAATTTCTGGCCTTTATGTAATTAACATTTTCTTAGATTGATTCAGATAATCAAAAGATACTTTTCAGTCTCGTTAGGATCAATTTGTTAGCTTTGTGTTTGAGGTAATCGTTCTAAGGTGAAATCAAGTGCAGGGGGTGCTGTTAAATATGCCAGGATAACACATACAAACCTCAGCTGTCTCGGGGGTATATGTTCTCATTGATTTTTCTCTTCATTTCCTTCATGTGATTAGTTTTTTTATTATATTTTTTTGAGACAGTGTCTCACTCTGGCTTTGTAGTCCAGGCTGGCCCTGAACTCACTGTGGAGCCCAGACTGGCCTCCGTCTCACAGCAGTCCTGCCTCAGACCCCCAAGTGCTGGTATTACAGGTGTGCGCCACCAGGCCCAGTTTGTGTGAGGCAGTTGAACCCAGGGCAAGTGCTGTGACTACTGAGCTGTGCCTCCGTCCCCACGTGTGAGTGACCTTCTCTTCCTCTTCCTTCCTTCTCTTCTTCTTCCTTCTCTTCTTCTTCCTCTTCCTTCTTTGTAGTCCTGAGAATCGAGGACAGAGCCTGTGCATGCTGAAAAGGATTCTCTACCACTGAGCTCCATACACGGCTCTATATGAATTTTGATCCAGTATTTTAGTTAAAGTCGTGGAGCTTTGTTGTAAACCTCCCGCAGCTATCAGCTAGAGACGGGAAGGATGTGGTTCAGAGAGACCGTAGTGGAGCACACCTTTAATCCCGCCAGCCCTTCGGGAGGCTAATACAGGAAGATGTAAGCTCCAGTCCAGCCTGGGCAATTTAGCCACTTAGTGAGGTCTTGTCTGAAGAAAAGCAAAAGAAAACGAAACACCCAGGCTGGGGATATAACTTAGTGCGAAGGCCCTGGGTTCAGACCCTAATATAAAAGAAGAAGAAGAAAAAAAACGAAAGTATAGGCGTGATGAAGCTGCTGTGCTTCTGTGGTCCATACCAGGTCTGTGGCCTTTCCCACCCTGATGAGGTGCCTCCTTGCCCGTCTCTGTGTTTCCATGAGTCAGGAAACAGCCTCGCTCTGCCCACAGACTTCATATGCCATGTGTGTGCACTGAGTTGTAGTCCAGTAGTACAAGAGAAGATTGTTGAACGTTTTTCTGTCGGTTCATGGATCTCTGAAATAGCCATATTCTGTGTTTGAATGTTCATAGTTTTAAGCAGTGCAAGGACATTGTTCGGTTTATCAGTATGATTATGTTGCTTATATGAAGTTGGTAATGATAATACTTTACTTACCAAGGTATTGTGTATCTATTGTGTTTGACATACTTTCTTCATTTTCCTTGTATTAGTTATCAATTTACTATAGGCAGCAAGTAAAATAATAATTTTATTATTATTAAGACAAGGTCACACTCTGTAGCCCAGGCTGGTCCTGAACTCTCTGATGGAACCCAGGCTATTGTTGAACTCAGGACAATAAGCCTGCTTTGGTCCCTGGATTACAGGCGTGCACCACCACGCCCAGCTTAATGTGGTCCTGGGGAATCAGCTAAGGGCCTTGAGCTTACAATGCAAGCTTTTTAGATGTTGTGCCATTTCTCAAGCCCCAAATCATCATTTTAGAATATACTTTTAGATTAAGTGGTAATATTAATTTTTATATCATATTGGTTTTAGAGTTTATAAATTATAATTATTATGATGTACAACTTAATAGTTACGGAATTCTTTCTCTCTTTGACAGAGTGGTGAATGCAGAAATCGAGGTTCAAATTTAAGAAGAGATGGGACTTGGAACCAGTAAGAAACATATGCTCTGTTGGCTGTGAAGTATAACAATTCTCATAGGATGCCTTAAAAAGGCGCTTAAGAAGTGATTTTGTTTCCTTGGTCTGATTTTAGGCAGCAAATGAAAACAAATTTTAGCGTACTTCGTTTTCTCTGTATCTAACCCCTCCAAATTATCATTTAGGTATATTAGAAAAACTTGGAAACTTTTTATAAGTTAGTAGTTCTACTTTGTTTTCTAAATATTTGCTCTTATGAATTCAGGAAATCAGTATTCACTTTGGGAAAAATAGTTTGTTTGGGAGTCCTTAGTATGCACAGGTGGTTTCTCCTCTGCCTGAAGCTTTGGCCTCTGCAGGAACTGCAGCCTTTTCCCTAATGTGAACTCCTGGGTAGTGTGTCTATGCTGTGAGCCCCACCAGGGAAGGAGGGAACTCACAGCCTTGGCCCTCTGCTGGCACAGGGAGCATGGTGTCTGCCAGCCTGTGCTGGATTTTATAACTGTCTCCTCTAGTGACATGAGGTAGCCTGTGGGTCAAATGAAGATGCTGACACCTGTTTTGTGAAGATTACATGCTAGGATTTATGTATGAATCATTTTGCGTATTAGCCCTAGATTTTTATTTGTGCAGTGCTAGAGATAGAACCCAAGGCCCTATCTATGTCCCTGAGGCAGGTGGCTCTGCCTCCAGGGTGCATCCCAGCCTCAAGACCTAGGTTTTACTTTGTTCTCTCTGGCAACCATATCTGGTAGTTCTTTTTCATACATGAGGAAAATTCATGCTAAGTGTCTTAGGCAAATGTTTACAACTTTGAAAAACGCTAGGAGTGCAACCGAGGGAGCCAAGTTCCTAGATTTTACGCCGTAAATGTGCCAGAATGTGTAAGACAGCTTTGCTTGATTTTGTGTACCTGTTAAGCAATGTGTCACGTAGAATTAGTGTGAATACAAATTGTAAAATTGAGAATCAGTTTGAAATATGAAAATATTTATTCTAAGCTGGACCTGGTGGTGCAGGCTTCTAATCCCAGCACTTTAGAAGATAGAGGCAGGAATTTTGCAAGTTCGAGCCCACCCAAGACCTTGTCTCAAATGAACAGTGACAAGGGACTGGGAATGTCACTCAGAGCAAAGGCCCTGTGTTCAATCCCTGCGCCCTCACACACAAAAAAGAAAATTGTTTTGGGTCCCAACTAATATACAAGATAGGATTAGAAATAGAAGATATTTTCATATAGATCTTTTTGAAATATGAATATTTTTAGGAGATAAAAATGATCAGAATTGACCAAAAATATGGAAAATTTCTAGAATCGTTAAGGGATATAAATTTGTACACACAGTAAAGATTATAATGTTGCATGGTTTCTTCTCCTTACTGATGATGTTTCCTATCTTGAATTACTCCTGAAATAGTGAAAACGTCAGTTAGACTTTGGCATTCGTAGTTATAGTAAAACATGATTTAACAGCCTATTGCAGTTCTTAATAACATCAAAATACTGATACAAGTCTTCACTGAGATAAAAAATGTTTTATTTTGTAAAAGTAAATTTTTATTTTGGTCATGTTTGTCTTACAGGTCTTCAGAGAACTTAATAAGGAGTAATGAAAAGATGAAGACTCAAGAAGGAAGGTAAGGGAGTCCTCAGTGAGAACGTGAAGATTTCATTGGGTAGTAAGCAGGGCAGCTCCTGAGCCCTGTTATGTGAGGGTAGAGTCGGGGGCTGTATGCGTTTGCCAGTGGTTTGAGTGAAGAACCCAGAAGGCACCCTAGAGACTCACTTGAGATTAGAAGACTGAAATCGAGTGAAAGTAAAAAGATGGCCCAAGAGAAACCATAAGAGGCAGCTGCACGAATGCTGGAGAGACTGCAGTGACATCAGGCGAGACAGATTTAGAGACAGGAATTTTATAAGTAATTAATTAGTGCAGCAGGAAGATGTAACAATTTGAATGAATATGTACCTAACGACAGCCCCAGCATAGGAGAGGCAAAACCCCACAGAATAGAGGGGAAAAATAGACAATTCACAATAAAAGACATTCGCATCCTCTTTGAAGAGTAGGTAGAATCCATTTCTTGCTAATAGATTAGACAAATTACACGCAAAGGTTAAATTCCTAAAGACATGAATTAGTAAATCTACTTCAAGAAGCAGTAGTCGAAGTAGACCTGTAACAAAGCTGGGTGTGGTGGTGCACACCTGGGAGGCTGAGGCAAGAAGACTGCTGTTAGCTCAAGGTCAGCCTAGGCTACGTAGTGAGTTCGGGACCAGCCTGGACTACAGAGTGAGACCCTGTCCCGTAAGAAAAACAAAACAAGACCTATAACGTGAACAAATTGTGTTAGTGTCAGGAATCAGGAACCTTCGCGCCAAGAACCCCGGGCTCAGAGAGCTGCTCTTTCGCTTGCTGCTAAACCCCTGCTGTGCTAATGCACCCAACAGACCTTTCCTCACGTTCCCTCTGTCATGGCACTGTGATGCTTTCTTCATTTAGCATGCCAGTATTTCTTCAGAGTCTTCATTTTTTGTAATACCATCATAATTATCACAAAAAATGGCCTTTGTAATAACTAGAGTAGTATACTGTGGAGTTATGATTCTTATGGACTCATTTTTAAATGTGGCAAGTTCCTTTTATTTATTTATTTATTTATTTTTTTGAGACAGGGTCTCACTCAGCAGCCCAGGCTGGTCCTGAACTGACTGTGGAGACCAGGCTTGCCTTGGACTCTTACCAATTCTCCTGCCTCAGCCTCCTGAGTGCTGGGATCACAGGCCTGCACATTTTTCACGCCCTGCTTAGTGGCAAACATATTTTGACTTCTCTTGAATTATTTCTGAAGAATTTTTTTCCCTCTTTGATAGCTGTGTGAGACTTGTGACTGAAAGATAAGCACCTATCACTGTTTGGTGTTGTATTTCTCCACATCTCGTATTCTGTGTACGTGCACAGCACAGGCAGTTGTAGTGAGATCACTCGTGGCAGCCTTGTGCAGACTTAGTTTGTCCAGCTGAGGACCTGGTGGTCAGATCACTCACAATATGCGATCACCATACTCCTCCCACAGAAAAAGTGACCGCATTTTTGTCTTCTAGTCGTCAAAGATCAATATGGCTGCTTGGCAGTTTTACATGTTACTTTTGTTTGTTCTAAACGTAGATGTGTCCTGTGCAGCTGCTATTTTCCTAGTTCTTAGAAATCTCTCTAGGTCACCTGATGCAGATCTGCCTCCTCCTGCTTCAGGATAAATTTCTTGAAGTAGAATTGTGGAACTATGAAGATACTTAGATCATGTATTTTTAAGTTTTTCTTCATGTCCCCCAGTTTTTTTCTCTATGCTCCGGGTTGGAATTATTCACTAGAATTATAATGTGAGTCACCTTGTGAATTTAGAATATTCTAGTAGTCCATTAATAAAGTGAAAAAACATGGACTGAGGTTAAAGTGCTTGCCTAGCACATGCAAGGTACTGGATTTAATTCCCCAGAACGAAGTGAACCAGACATGGTGTCACACAACTGTAATTCTAGCACTTGGGAGGCTGAGGCAGGAGGACTGCCATGAGTTCCAGGCCAGCCTGTGCTGTGTGGTGAATTCAGGGCCAGCGTAGACTACAGAGCAAGACTCTGTCTTTAAAAAATGACATTGATTTTAACAGCATGTATAATGAAATAAATCTAAAATAGTATCTCTTAAATATGAAAATTACTGAGATATTTAAAATTCCATTTTTTTTTCTGCCTGAAAGTGCAAAGTGTGCTCTCTTTTCCCAAGAAAGTGTACAGAGGGGATCTTGATGCTCTCTGGGGGTGCAGCTTGGCTTACAGTCGGATGACTTTATTATAACGTCAACACCGGATTTGTCTGAGTTTACTTCTTGAGCATTTGGGAGTGCCTACTACTGGACATGGTAAGTCTTTGTTTCCTCAGGAAGTAGACAATGTACTGTCACTGGTTTTGATCCTGAGTAGCTTGGGCAGTGACGCCTAAGGCACCGACCTCTCCAGCATGAGCAAGTACACCAGGGAAAGTTTCAGCCTCACATTTAACACGCAAGGATAATAAGTACTTTATCTGCATCATTTTATCTAGTCCTCTTGCTGCTGCGATGAAATAGTAGGTGCTGAGGCACACAGAGGTTTAGTTACTTCGTCTGACTTTTGCAGTTCACCAGCCACAAAACTAGGCACCAGATATTCCAGAGTACTGTGATCTCTATACCTAACAGCAACAGGCAGCAACTCAAGGGTGCAGGGGCAGCATTGTCTTGTCTCTTGGAGTGTGGCCTTTGCTGAGGCGATTGTGGCTGTCCTCTGTTCAACAGCACAGTCGTGAGGAAGGCCAGCCTGTGCGGCAGTTGGCTCCGAGGCCAGGCAGCGAGGAGACTGTGGTAAGGACGCGTGCCTTGTGTGTTGCGCATACTCTGACTGCTTATTTGTGTGTGTGTGTGTGTGTGTGTGTGTGTGTGTGTGTGTGTGTCTGTCTGTCTGTCTGTCTGTCTGTCTGTCTGTGTGTGGTCGTTATTTCTTTTGACTAGAACAGATATGCAAGAATAGAAAAGATCTGAAGATGAATTGTTTTTGCTCTCAAATGAAAGCCCTTGTGTTGAAGCCAGGCTTGGTTATGGGGTGGGAGGAGCGGTTGGATGGTCGTATGTCTACCCATGCCATAGAAGGAGGCTGAGGTAGACACACTGCCAGGAGCACACAGAGCCAGTGTCCTTAGCCCTGGCAGCATAGAGAATGAGGGAGAGTGGAAGGTAGGTGGAAACTACAAGCGGGGATCAGGACACACAGTGAATATATAGCTTGCAACGTTTATTAGACGAGATTGGGCACATTCAGAGTGGTATAGCCATAGATGTTAAAACATTCATGTAAGTAATGTTATCAGTCTGTGGGATGTCCGCGGTGAGAGGGCTCGGCTGCACACTGTGACAGTGCAGGTAGGATGGACGCCAGGCGGTAGGGATGTCTGTGGTGAGAGGGCTCGGTTGCACACCCTGACAATGCAGGCAGGCTGTGCTTTTGCTAGGCAAGTGCTTAACCACTCTGCCATTTCTCCAGTCCAGATTTTTTTTTATAAAACTATCTCAGTTTTTTGGAAGAACCAGTGAGGGGCCACTGAGTGGAATCCTACCTGGCCACCATCTTACCCAGAAATCCTGATTTTATTTATTTACTAATTCATTTATTTATGTATTTTTGGGGTGCCAGGGTAGAATCCAGGGCCTTTCCCAGTCCTTTGCATTTTGAAAGACAAGGACCGCTGAATTGCTAAGTTGCAGGTGCCTGGCTGGGCTCAAACTTTTAATCTTCCTGCTTCCGTCTCTCAGCCACATTTTCAGTTTGTCACATGTAACATCATAAAATTGTACATGTTAATGTGGTACAATATGATTTTGACGTGTGTATGCATTATACAATATTTCTGGTTAAACATGATTGTGTCCTCAAATATTTTTCACTTACGTTGAGTCCTCCTAGTTCTCTTCAATGTACAGTATCTTTCTTTCTAGAAGAGTATTTCTTGTAAGATTGTGAAGATTGGTTATGTCATGTTATGTATGCATTTTGAAATTAGGAACATCAAATGAATCTTAGAAAACAGAAATTTCTAAAGTATTTGCAGTGTTCAAGCTTTTGATTACATTTTTAAGCGGTATTTTTTCCTCTAGGAAATTGAAAAGGAAGACTCTGACTTAGAGAATGCAAGAGCTAATGAATATTCTGCCAGTTTTGAAGATGATTTTGAAGTATGTGTAAGTTATATTTTTCTCAGGTTAAAAAATTCATTTAAAAAATCTTAGTGGTTATTTAATAACACTTTTCAGTTTTTATTAGTTAATATTCATTGTCTGGTAAGTTTTTATTTACATCTATGACCGAGCCTGCTCAGTCAGTCAGCGTGTACTCGAGTGGGAGAGTGCGGATTAAAAAATAAAAAACATGGACTCTTGCAAGGGACACTGCAAAAGACACTTTATTTTTTACAGTTTTTCCTCTTATACCCCAGTTGTTTACAGGCTTCCACATTTCCCCATCAGTGCTTGCTCAGAACAAAGAGCAGGCCAAGGTATGCTCCTACATTTCCCTATCAGTGCTTGTTAAGAACAAAGAGCAGGCCAAGGTGTGAGGAAGAACATCTGGCTTAGGCTTGAAGTACAGGTAGTAAATAATTCTTTGGGGGAAGGAACTCTGCCGAGGTCTGCAATGCTGAGGCTCTCAGGCGGGCCAGTGAGGGCCCCAACGTATCTACCTTTTATTCCATAATGTTTGCTATGCTTCTGCTATTGTTTGCCAATATGATTAAGTGATTTTATGATTTTACCTTTAATATATACCTGTGTCTGAGTGTATTCAAACATGCACTTTGATATTTCCAGTACTATAATTTTCAAATTACTAGTGGTTCTTAGTTTGTCTTACTGTAAATTTTGTTACTCAGTTTTAGAAAAGCAATTGCAGAATTATATACAGATACATTATTATTATTACTATTGTTATTATTATTACTACTATTTAGAATAACAGGTCTTTATTTAGAAATAAATGGTAGAGGAGTAAAAGCTCCCAATATCCAGGCGGAGGATTGTCCCCCAGATTTATTATTGAGTAGCATTAAGATCAGTGAAGTATAAAATCTGTCTTACTAAGGCTACCAACTTTCTTATAATGTGTAGCCGGTCTGTGTTCCCAGCATTTTGGGAGACTTCGGGAGAATTGCATGTTTGAGTTCTGCCTGGGCACCTTCACAGAGACCCTATCTAGAAATAAAGAAAATAGAAGGGACTGCGGATATAGCTCAGTGGTAGGACCAGTTCAGGCCCCAGAACCCTCCCGCATGCACGGAGACACACGCACGTGTGCACACACATGCACACACACACAAGTCATTCGATAGAACTGTTGCTCAGCTCTTCTGTGGTAAAGACAAATGGCTTGAGTTTGTTGCTACTGCAGCTTGTAGGACTACGAGGATGACTGAGGTGTGTGATGGCGACGACGACAGCTTCGGCGAGTCAGAATGCAAAGGAGAACCTGACTTCCCTCCCTCCGGTCTGCAAGAGGGAAGTACAAGAAGTCCAAAAAGCCATAAATGCCGTGAACGAAAGGATCGGCGAGTTGTCTTCCAAACTGTTTTGGAAGCCAGGTTGTACCGAGTGTGACCGGAACTCAAGGGCAAGTACGTATGTGAGTGCCGATCACTGGTCTCTGTGTTCTTGGAAACACCCACGTGACGTCTGCTGTGAGTGAGTTGTGCTGACCGGGTGGGCAGACAGCCAGGTATCTCACACATCAAGGAGGCACGTGAGAGGCCCTTCGCGCAGGAATTCTGTATGCTAGATGTCATCTCGTAAGCACAGATTGACTCAGTTGACCGCACGGCGCTGAGGTCTGAGGGTGGTCGGGAGCCTGCCAGTCGTGGCCCTCGGAGCGTGTCTTGCTTGTTTTGCCTGCGAGCATACCTGCCTGTTCTTCTGATAGTGCTCCATCCTGAGTGTCCAGGAAGGTGTCGTGAGGCTGGTCCGAGGCTCAGAGCCGCTGGCAGAAGGGCTCCTGGGTCAGGACACTTGAATTAGAGGTGTGCCCACTTGGCAAGGTGGACAGCAGTGAAGTTTATGAAGGCAAGAGCATGCTGAGTGCCACCAATAGTGTGGTATGGCATCCCCTCAGAAAGGGGTATGTTTGAATTTAAAAATCCCTTTTTCGCAGATTTTAGGCATGTCTCATAATTTATTGCATTATCATTGTATACCCAGGATGCTGTCCCTACGTAGGAACCTTTAGTGAGCTCCAGGAAATCGACAGGCATGGGGGTCCTAGTTGGGATTTCCCTTATCGTGACCACTACTTCCTGGCCTTATGGTAGGTCCTAGGGGGTTGGGCTTGGCCCCTGTGATGTTGCTAGGATCCAGTGAGCTCAGGGGAGTGATGAGCAAAGGGAGGGCCCCTGCAGCAAATGGAAGAGAAAGGGCCCGTGGCCCCCAGTTATGCTGCTTATATTAGGGTCACTACGCCTGTGTTTTGGGTTTATTACTAATTAAGATAAGGTGACTTGAACACATGTCGACACTCTCACAAGACAGTTGGTCTGGTGACTCCAGGCTCCGTTCCTCTGCCTGTGACAAGTAGGTAACAAGTACTGTGTGCATACCCTGGATCAAGGGGTGATTTGGGTCTCCAGGTCGGGTGGGGTGATGTTTCATTGCACTGGATAGCATACAGTTTACATCTTAAGAATTGCTTTTTTCAGGAATTTCCCATTTAGGACTTTTAGATCTTGACTGACTGGGTAGCCAAAACCTCCAAAAATGAAACAGTAGTTAAGTGTATGTGGTGGGGTGAGGGGGGGGGTGGGGAGCTCCTGCATAAACTTGATCTATTTTGCCCGGTGAGTGGCATGGGATCAGAGGCCTGCACCCTATACACATCCTTACATATTTCTCAAAATGTTTTTCTTGTGTATGTGTTTTGTGAGACAGGATCTCACACTAGCTCAGGCTGGGCTCAGACTTGCTGCGTAGCCCAGCTGGTCTTTAATTTGCAGTTTCGCCACTTCAGCTTCCTGTGTCTGGTATCGCACCACTGCCCTGGCTTCGGACGCTCAAGAGTGTGATTGGCACAGACGGTAGATGGTCAGTAAAATCTGCCTGGTGCCTGAGGCTTTCCATAAGTAGCAGGACTAGGCTTCTTAGACACCCATGGAAGATGTTTACCGTTGTTACCAGTTTCCAGAGCACAGCTTATACTATGGTTATTGTACATGCTTCTAATTTTTTACTCTGGAGAATTTTTTGCCTCAAAGCAGTGTTTAATTGTCACAAATATAGCTAAGAGTAGTTTTTTCCTTGTATAGATCCAAAGAGATCCCATTCCAGAGCCCCTGTGTGGGGGATTTTTGTGGATTTTGCAATAGCCTCACACCATCAAAGGAGTCGGACTCAGGCCCTTGAGCAAAAGTATGTGTATTGGGAAGTTTCCCAAAGGGATTATGAGATTTTATATACTCCTGCCTCAGCCTCTTGAGTACTGGGATGACTGGTGTACGCCATCACTCCCAGCTTTACACCCAGGGCCTGGCATGCACTAGGCAAGAGCTCTAACCACTGGAACACACCCCTGGCTCAAATCACAGTCCTTTGAATTTATTTTATTCAAGAAAACATTCAACTTCATTTTGCTACTTTCACCTGTTTCAATGTGACTCAAAACTTTCATTAGAAATGTAAAAACTCCATACGTGGCTAAGCCCGGGATTCACGTTGCGCTTGGTCGACCTTCTGCGTGCCTGGTTCTTTGGGGTTGCTCCAGGGGTCCTGGGGCTCTGAAGCCTCCATCAGCCTGTGAGTAGCCTGACACAGGCAGATATGCAGAGTTGCCCAGCCACAGAGAGCTCCAGAATTGGGCACGCCATTTGGAGTCCACGTGCACTTACTGGGCGCCTACTGCATACGCAGCAAGGCATGGGAGGGAGGTGGAAAGGGGCGTGTCCACACGCTTTGGTCTGGACCTGCGCTGCTCACACTGTGAGCCCCTCACCAGCAGCGTGTGCACCCTCTGGGGCCGGTGAGAAGTGCCCAGTGGGCATCAGAGCCTGAGCTTGGACAAGATCCCCCAGCAAGGAGTTTGGGACTGCTCTGTGTCGGCGTGTGTCCAGAGCCATAACTGGGGTCCAGGCCTGGCACTTGGCACCAGAACAGGGAGTGGCTGGTCAGGAGATGTTCCCAAAACGCTGGGCATGCTGGTACAGGCCTGTAGGTCCAGGGCTCAGAGAGGCTGAGGCAGGAGGGTGGCGAACGGGAGCCCAGTCTGGGCAAATTAGTGACTTAGTGAGACTTTGTTTTCAAACCAAAGAATAAAAAGACCACTGGGATGTAGCTCAAAGGCCCTGGGCTCAGTTCCCAACAGATACCACACAAACACACACACACAAACACGCATGCACGCACGCATGCACGCCCCCCTCCAGGGAAAGCCGGTTCTGGTGACCATCGAGGGCAGCCCTGGGCTAGCTCAGAGCCAGCTGGGCAGGACTTGACCGGAGCCACCAGCAGGAATGTACAACCCGAGTTTTCTGAATGCCCCCCTCGTCCCATCCCCCCCCCCCCCCCCCCCCCCCCCCCCCCCCCCAGTCCCCGTCTCCCTGGGACTTGGGGCTGGTCCCACAAGCTCCCAGCAGCGCTCAGCTGTCAGGCAGTCAGGTCCCCAAGAGGCCAGGAAGACTGTTCCCACCCTCGCCCTGCAGGCACGTGTTGCCCCTGGGGTGGGGCTCTGGAGTCCCGAGCTGGAGCTGGACCTGAGGACCTCTCCACCACGAGGTGGCTGGAGACGCCAGCGCCAGCGGCCAGGTCCTTGACACTAAGAAGTTGCCTGGCTCCATCTGTTGGGGACCTGTGCACTGGGGAGGCAGGGAGCCACTTCCTGTCTCCCGACTACAAAAAGTTTGCCTGGAGTCTTGAGTCTGGGCACGCAACCTATGATCTATCTTTCCTTCCTCTCTTTCTTCCTTTGCTTTCTTTCATCAGTACAGCCCAGGGCCTTCTTTTGAGACAGGGTCTTGCCAAGTCCCTGAGTGGCCCAGGCTGGGCTGGTCCTTGCCACCCTCCTGCTGGAAGAGAGCCCGGATCTCAGGGCTGCCCACTGGGGGCCTGGCTGGCAGTGTATTCCAGGGGTGTCTCCAGGACATCCTCAGACCCTCTGTCCAACAGGGAGGCCCTGTCACGCCCGCAGCGCGTCCCCTTAACCAGTCCCCTGAAGCCGGCTACCTGGGCCCTCCGTCCAGGCCCCGCCCCGCTGGCCTGTGGACTGGGGAACCCCGCTACCCCAGGCCCACTCCTGTGCCCCAAGGCGCTGTTGGACGCCACAATAAAGAAATAAATAGGAAGCTGCAGAAGCAGCCGGCGCCTCTAAGACACCTGGGGCAGCCGGCTCGCGTGGGGAGTCCTGCCTGAGAGCGAGCAGCGCGGGCACGCGCCCTGCCTTGGGGTGGCGGGGCTTGGGTAGACCTCGTCTCCAGAGAGAGGATGTGGAGGGGTCACTGGGCCTGGAGCCAGCAGGCACTCCACGGGGAGGAGGAAGGAAGAGACATTGAAGCGGGCGTGGGGGTGCACGCACGCTGTGGTCCCTGGAATCTGGGAGGCTGAGGCGGGAGAATGGCAAGGTGGAGGCCCGCCTGTGTGATTGAGGACTCGCAGGACCTTGTCTCCACAGAGAAAGGGCTGGCGGAAGGGGCGGGGGGCACAATGAAGCCAACAGTAAAAGGAGATGAAATCAGACTCTACGGGTTGGGTGGGGCGTCTGGAGGACCGGGCGCTGTCGCACGGGACCGGATTTGTGAGGCATGGTGGGGCGCATCGCCCATCGGGGTGCGGTGCGGGCCTGAACGGCAAGGGCGTGGGCAGGGCCCCCGCTCCCTCCCCCACCATGCGCCCTTCTCCTTCTGTGTCCGTCCACGTTCTCTAGAGGCCTCAGGTGGCACCACTTGGTCCATGAGCATCCCAGGAGGGAAGAGTTTAGGGAGGCAAAACAATTCAGCTGGAAAGAATGAGTGCCATCATAGGAAACACACTCCGAAGCCAGGCCCAGGTGTGCAAATCGTGAATCCCAGCACTCTGGGAGGCTGAGCTCGGAGGATTGCAAGTTCCAGCCCAGCCTGGACAATTTACCAACTTAGTGAGACCCTGTCTCCAAATAAATAAATATCTTTAAAAAAGCAACTTGCAGAATTTCTCAGAGCCTTAATGTGCTCAGTAGCGTTAAAACTGACGGGCAAGCCAAGGAAAGAGTATCAATAGGACATTTGTTTACTCTCCTTCAAGGACCTTCCAGCCCTAATTCCCCTCGATCTCTAACTGCTGAGGCACAAGAGGCTCCAGCACAGGTAGAAGGAGCCATTGAGCAGCAAACCATTACCTATATTGATTATTCCAAACCTTGGCGTGTTTGTGTTTTACCCACTACACATACACCCACGTGGTAGGGGACACAGCAAATTTTGCTGAGCCGAGTAAAGCCACCTGCCAGGCGGGGACCAGAGACAAGCAGTGGCTTTCGCCCAGAACAGCCCCCGCCACTCCAGAGCAGTAGAGAGGTGGCCGCCCTTCGCCTAGAGGTGCCACGACTGCGTGTCCGCTCGGCCCCTACCTCGTCTCTATGGCAGTCCCTTCCGCCAAACGGGACGCACTGGAAATGAGCTGTAGCCCTGATGCGGAGCTGCCTTTGCTGCACGGTCTTGAGAAGACAGTCCGGTGGAGGACAGTCTGGCTTCGTTCCACAGGCGCTGGGGACTGCAGAGCAGTGAGTGTCACGTGGCGCAGGGGAGACTGAACAGCGATGCCGGGCCTGAACCCCGGAAGAGGACGTCGGGGTTGGATCTCAGGAGTCCCCGAACCCCCCTGGATTTGGGGGAGCCTTGGCGGAGTGTCAGAAGGGGGTGTGACGGCCGAAAAGCCGCCTTAGAGGAGGTTAACGGGATTTGAAAGGGGGCATCCCCAGGAGCCACTTTGAGGGCGGTTACCCAGTTCCAAGAGACTGGAGCTTAGGGGATTTGTGGGGCACGGGAAGGGCTCTGAAGGGGACGCCTTGAAGGGTTGCTGAGCGGGGGACAGGCTTGGGAGAAAGGGAGATAGGGCGAGGTTGGCGAATAGTGTTGGAGATGGAGGCGCAAGACGACCCAAGGAGGGAGCGGGGAGACACTGGGCCATTAGAAAGTGATCTGACCCTAAGTAGTTGCTAAGTAATTGTTTGCTGAGACGACAGGTGGGTGATTGGTTGTGGAGAACCCTCAGGATGAGCGGTATCATGGAGAAGGGAGAGGAAGAACGTTTTGGGAACATTTTACATCTGGGTTCCTCCGTGAACAAACCCTGTACTGGTAGAGAGTCCTGTACCTGCACTTTGAAGACTTAATATTTGGTAACAACTCTATACTTGCACAGTCGATTTTCAGACTTAGATCTTGGACTTAACATGATTTCGATAATTGCCTTTTTTTTTTTTTTTTTTGGTACTGGAAATGGAGCTCAGAGCATTCACACTGAGCTATATCCCTAGCCCATTTTTTGTTTTTTTTTTGTTTTGAGGTAGGGTCTCACAAAGTTGCTAAGTTGACCAGGCTGGGTTTGAAGTGGTGATCCTCCTGCTTGCACCTACCATGGTGCTAGGATTATAGGTCTGTGCCACCCAACCAGCTGATAATTATGTCCTTCCTCCTCTTCTTTTCTTCCTTCTTTCTATTTGTTCATAGAGTCTTGCTGTGTAGTCCAGGTTGGTCCTAAACTACTTTGTAGCCCAGGCCGGCCTCCAACTCACAGTAATCCTCCTGCCCCAGCCTTCTGAGTGCGAGGATTACCGACATGCACCACCGCGCCTAGCTATTAGATGGTGCTGACATCAAAATGGGGCATTGCACTTCCTAGGCAATCGCTCTAATCACTGAGCTACACCTGTAACATTTGTCATCATACTTTTTTAAGAGCTGAAATTTTTAGTCATATGTGATGGCACAGGCTTGTAGTCACAGCCTGGGGGTTGAGGCTAGAGGATCACAACTTTGATCCCAGCCTGGGCAATTTCATGATTAGGTGAGACTGTCACAAAATCAAAAATTAAAAAAAGATTTGAGTTCAACATCAGTACTACAAAAAAGAGCTAAAATTTATGTAGCATTTATTATGCATCGGAGAGTCTATAATTTTTTTTGAGATAGGGTCTTGCTTTAGTCCAGGGTGGTCCTGAACTCTCTTTGTAGCCCAGGCTGGCCTTAACTGAGAGTAATTCTACCTCAGCCTCCCAAGTGCCGGGATTGTAGGTTTGCACCACTTGATATTCTAAGTTCTTTACATGTATAAACTTATTTTGCTTGCCTTTATTATTTTGTTGCTTACTTTTTTTTTCTTTTAAGCCAACGATGTTATGAAATTGAACTGTGTGCACTTGCCACATTGTTAGTGATGTTTAAGCTGTCTGTGATATATCGGAAACATTTAAGTCATAATGCAGTTTAATTGTAGAATGACATTTTGCATTTTATTGTAGTTGGAATGCTGTCTATGAGAGAGAACTACAAACTTTCCAAGAGTATGGAGATACAGGAGAAATCTGGTGAGTTCTTAAAACTGTGATACAGGGCAGGAGGAATAGCACAGAGGTTATTGTGCTTGCCTTGCAAGCTCAAGGCCCTGAGTTCAATTCCCCTGCACCACATAAAAGCTGGGTGTTGTGGCACACGCCTGTAATCCCAGCACTTGGGAGGCTGAGGCAGAAGGGTTGCTGTGAATCCAAGGCTGGCCTGGGCTCCATAGTGAGTGCAGGAACAACCTGGGCCACAGAGTGAGACACTGTCTCAAAAAAAGAAAAGAAAAACTATGATACAGACGATTGTATTGGATGTATGTGTGCACTGTATCAATAAGAAGCCTAAAAATCTTGAAATCTTGGGAACTTTGGGTTGAGTTGACTTAAGTGGATAGAATTAAAATATCTCTGTGTCTTCTTACTTAATGACCCACATTTAAATTAATCAGAATACTAGGAAATTATTTTCATTTTATAGGTTTTTTTTTTTTTTTGAGACAGGATCTCATTCTGTAGTCCAGGCTGGCCTTGAGCTCATGTCAGTCCT
>PVKB01008229.1:0-19688 GCA_004027205.1 Ctenodactylus gundi | reverse complement strand
TTTCAGATTTTGAGACAGGGTGTCTCCCTAACTAAGTTTGCCCAGGCTGGGTTGGAACTTGTAAGCCTCCTGCCTCAGCCTCCCAAAGTGTTGGGATTGCAAGCCCGCACCCCCGGCACCTTCTTCAGTGCTTACTCCCTTAACCTGGAGGTTGATGCAGGGTGCCCCATGACTCACGGGGGTGGTGGAGTCCGCCAAGCCAGAGGGGACACCGTGGAGACGGGCTGCAGGCTGGTGTAGGAGGGGCCATGGCGTGTGGGTGGGGATCCTGCAGGTGCACCACACATGCCTGGAGTCAGGTGTGAGGTGCACACAGTTATAGCTCCAGCCCCCTCCCACTCCAAGCTTACAGAAGGAACAGGAGTCTGCCCACCCTGACCCGTGCCCCACCCCACCTGCCTGCCGGGCATGCTACCTGCCGTGGCCGTCAGGCACTGAGGCTGGTAGTTGCTTGGGTGTGCCTTAGTCCTCAGAGAAGTGGTAGAAACCATGGGCCCTGAGGCCACAGTGACATCGCTGCCTCCCGTTGCCGTAGCTCCGCCTCAGCTTCCCTCGCCCACAGGTTGGTCCTGCTAGACGCTCTCCCCACCTGCTTCCTATCTCGGCTCTGGGAGCAGAACCTCCTACCTCCTCCCCCAGACCTGCCGCTGTCATTCTGGTTCCTGGGTTTCCTCACAAAGGTGAGTGTTTCTGACAACCGAAGTTGGGCTGCCGATGCCGGCAACTGTGATCTGTGAGGCTGAGGCAGGAGGAGGGCTGCAATCATTCAACTGGCCCCACTTGCTTACCCAGGACCATGGGTTGCTCAAGTACGCCGTTGGCGCACGAGCAGGATAGTCTGTTTTCAGTGACTGGTGCCAGGGCAAATGTGGCACATGGCACCCCAAGGTGCCAATGAAAACTCCCAGGAGGAAAACCAGTGGACAGTGGAGGACTCAAACCCAGTGCAGCTCTGCAGGGAGAATGCTGATGGGACACTGTCACCCGAGAGGTGAACACCTCAGCCACGCCCCGTTCCTGACCCCCCAGTAGGTAGGGGCATACAGAGTATGAACAGCCTGATTCTAAAAGAAGTAGCTTATTCAGTACCACCTACAGGCCTGGAGGCATGCATCCCGAATCCCAGGTTCATTCACACAGTAGTAAAGCCTCTCCTAGCAATGCCGTTCAGGAGAGCCAGCCAGAAAGAATTCTGCAGAAGGACTCAAGTGGCTAGAAGCTCCTCAAAAGAGAAAAAAGAGTCCAGAATAGGTCATTTCTTATTGAGAAAACTTTAGAAAAGAAATAATTTGAAAAGTAACCTGTGGTCAGTGAAGTCTACACAATTTTATAGAACACACAGGGTTTTATAGACATGGACATCTGAGAGCTGCAGAGTCTGAGATGAGGCCGTTTCGTTTTCAAAATCAATTAAGTCAGCAGACAGCCAGGATTCAGACACGTGGGCAGCCCATGAATTTTGATTATTTTTTCTAAGTGATTTACAAGTGTTTGTGTGAAATATAAAATAGCAATTAGCCATGTGGGATGGCAGCTTATCAAAAGAGCTTAATAGCAATTATGCTAATATTAATATCTGTGAATTTGTAAGAAAATGCAAATGTTCCAGGTATGTTAATTAAACATATAGTTGTTACAGCTATTGTAGTGGCTATTTTTATTCCAAGAAAAGAGAAGCCCGCTGCTCCTGGTTAGAGCTGCTCGCGAAGGACCGCAGGCTTGCGCGCAGCTCACCAGCTGTGGGATGCGTACGGGCAGCGAAGACCACACGGGCGAGTTAAGGGCCGGCATACTAACGCGGCCGTGGAGGGGACCCTACAGTACAGGAAATGCGCCAGGAAGTGTGGCATGGGGCAATTCTAGGGCAAAGCACACGAGGCAGGGCTGGGTGCCACCCACTGGGTAAGTCCTGGGCAGGTTCTTTGGTCCCTGCCGGCATCTGGCAGTCGGTCCCTCTAACAATATCTGTCCCTGCACACTGGCTGTCGCTGCATTTACAGCCACCAAAACTGTGCCCTGGTGTCCAATCCTGAGCTACAGGTGGCTGGGCCCGCTGTCCTAGGTTCTGCTGGCATTTGGCATTGCCACCTCTGATGGGAGCAGCGTCGCACTCTCCAGCACCCTTGTCAGGTGCGCGGGCTGTAAGGCACTGTGGACCTTGCTGTGAGGACCCCACGCCGCGCTAAGCAGCATGCGTCACCCAGGGGCTCTGCACATGCTTGAGCCCTGTGGGCTCCTGAGTCCCGGGCATCTCTCAGCTGAGAGCTGAACTGAGCAGCCAAAATAGAGCCTGGGGACTGTCCCTTCCCAGGCGGGCACTTGAGGGTCCACGTGTCCTCATCTCCTACCAGTGCCCATGCACCCCAATGGCCCGGTAGCACCAAGAAGATCATGGAGTCCCTCCAGAGTTGTGGAAGCAACAGACACAAACGCCGGTGTAACTACATCCACTGACACGGTTACGAACCTAGCATCCACTCAACCTATGACTCCCACCCACACGCTATGCCCTTCCACATGCAGTGAGGAGACACCAAGGAAGGCACTCAACAGACGTGCTCAAAGCTCAATTTCATGGATCCTTCACCGTGCCAACCTGTGGTGGATATCATTTTATTACCCTTTGTTATTATTGCAATAGTGGGGGGCCGAGACAGGGTCTTGCTAAGTGGCCCAGGCTGGTCCTGAACCTGGGTCCTCTTGTCTCTGCTTCCCAGAGTGCTGGAATTATGAGGCTCAGGGGAAGTAAGGGATGTCTAGTCCTACTTCCCACGTATCATTCCTTTATTTTTAATTATTATTATTATTATTATTATTATTATTATTATTTGGTACCGAGGATAGAACCCAGGGCCTTTGCACTGAGCTATATCCCCAGCCCACTTTTATTTTTGGTTTTGAGACAGGATCTTGCTAAGTCACTGAACTGTCCATTCTGGGCTAGAATTTGTGATCCTCCTGCTTCAGCCTCCCAGCGCACTAGGATCCAGGCTTGAGCTGCAGCACCCAGCTTCCACTAGTCTTTCCAGTTGTGCCCCAGACTACCAACCCACGCAGGATTCCTGGCAGACTAGACGCCTGCCTCCAGCCACGGTCTGAAGCCCCATGAGCTCCCGTCCCTGATGGCAATGCTGCACACGCACCCCGGGTGACTTTCTCAGATGGCACCAGCCACGTCTTCCTAGCTCAGAAACCTTTTCTATGTCTGTGGTCCATTTGTGAGTTACTTACTGGTGGCCATGTGCATCTCTACGGGTGCTCGTATGGGATTCCATTCAAGTCTCCTTTATTCTCCCTGGACACAGGCCCAGTCACTGGAGGGCAGAGACCGGGCCTCCTCCCCCCCAGGGTGCTAAGCTTCAGGATGTACATACAGAAGTTACCCAGTACACACTGGCCAGCTGCCAGGATGGGACAGGTAATGGCAGGTTTCAATCCTCTGTCCTTGGTTTCTAAATAAAGGTTCTCCATGTGCTCTAGGAAAAGATGCAAATCTGTAGAACTTGTGTGACTCTGTGCACACGAAGGAACCACAAAGCCAACCTAAGCACATGGACATTCACACACACCTCGAATCGCCCCAGCAGGGTCATGGCTCCAAGCCTGGGGGAGTCATAAACGACCCTGTGGGTGCACGTGTGTATGAATGAAAAGTCTTCCAGTGCCATTTCTGTCGGTTACATGGGCTGCGTACTGCTTGGTACTTGTGTCTAACACTTGAGTAAGACCCTGTACAACGCATCCATCTGGAAATCACAAGACAAGAGGAGCGAGCTTACCGTCCATGCCTCACTGTGTAACTACAGGTGTGCAAAAGTACATCCCGTGCATCACAGATGACAATGCAGAGTTTCTGGTTACAATTAATGAGGACCCTCAGATCAGAAACTGACACGCGACTGTTTCTTGTTCAGTAAGGGAACAGACCGGGTGGACAGTACCCACAGCACACACCTGGGGCAAGTCACGCTTCCTCGCCTGAGAGCCGAGGCTGCTCTGCACCCAGACATCTCACATGCCGCACATATCTTACAAGTAGCCGTACAAAGCTTTGCTCATTGCTAAATAAATACCCTGGTCCACGAAATTTCACAATGACCATGACGATCTCCTGCTAGGCCCGGCTGTGACCACGGCACTGGAAGGCCACAGGACTGAGCCCACACCAACACACTCTCTATGATGTTAATGGAAAAAGTCACGTGACTTCTCTCTGTCCTACGCTTCCTTGTTAGCAATGAGAAAAGCCAAAGCTCCAGTGTGTGTGTTATAACATGGAGATCCATCCTGCGGTCCCGGCCAAGCCTTGACTTTTCAATCATGATTGTGCTATTACTGGAATATGACAAAACACTTATGACTCCTCCTGAAGGTCCTGGGGGAGGTCGCTGACACACGCAGTGCTACGTGGGTTGTGTGTGAGTTAGGTTCCACACTGGATGAGCAAAACGGTGTGTGGCTGAACATGAACACAGCAAAGACTAGACTTTCAAAAACAGGTGAAGATGTAATTTCACTTGAAGTCATATGTTTTACTGGGAAAACAGAAAATGCAGTGTCTTCAGAAATGACATTAGTTAAATCACTCAACCTCTACTTTATAATAGGTCAGAGTATCATTATTCTATAGCTGACTTTTAGCACATAGGATCATATGTAAAATACTTAACACAATAACTAGCACCCAGTAACCAGAAAAGAATAGTTGGCTTTTCATAACCAAGCGTTTGGAATTCAATCATGGATCAAAAGTGTTTTTTAAATGCACCCTTATTGAACAATATAGCTGGACAATGACGCGTATCACATCTGCATTTTATCAGATATTATAATTACCCTGCAGATGATTTAAAGTTCACGGGAGAGTATATATAGGTTAAACGTAAAGAACACCATTTCATATAAGAGAGTTGAGCATGGGTATGTCTTGCCTCTTTGGCGGGTGCTGCAGTCAGCCCCTGCGTATTCCCGAAGTCGGCTATGCCATCATGCCAGCACACTGTGCTGAGACCACTGGCATCACATCCAAATTAAAAACAAACAGACAAACAAAAAACAAAACTAAGCTAAACCCAAATTTGGATCCCTACCTCACGCCATGTGCAAAATCTGTTTCACAGTAAATCACATACATAATTTAACAGCTTAAATAAAACCATAGAAGATAAAACAAATATAAGGCTTGACATGCACAGGCCAAGCAACGGCTTCTTTGATGTGACCCCCAAAGGACCAACCAGCACAACCAGAGAACTGACGAGTTGGGTTTCCTCGATGTTAAGAGTTTCTACAAGCTGCAAAGGACACCAGGGAAAAGACCAACGGCATCACGGCTGGAAAGTTTCAAGTGACGCATCTGATGTGGCCAGAGAGCACACTCACGGAGAGCTTGCTGAGAATTCTGCCTGTCTTACTGAGGACTCTCACAACTTGAATACAACGAAACCAGCCACCATGAATGACCAGGCCAGGGGCTGGAAGAGACGCCTCTCCAGGGGCTCCACAAGTGGCTCTCAGCACCAGCAAAGAGCCTCACCCCACTGGTCGGCGGAGAAATCACTGGGACAGCACAGCGCGGCCCCACGGCCCAGCCCCACCGGGGCGCCCTCTGCCCTAAGAGGACCGGGCAGGGCAGCCGTCCCCTGGGTGCAGGGGTGCCCAAGTCCGGAGGAGGTGCCCGAGGAAAGCCAAACTGGCACAGGTAGCTAAGAAAGTAGCCGTGCAGCGCAAAAGGTTGACTCCTAATTTTCTATGCAAAAAAAAACCCCTGAAAACATACATATTCACACAACTGGTGTGAAAATATTCAGGGTAGCATCATGCATTATGCCCAAAATGTGTAAACCGTTCAGGTGCCAGTCGAGGGGTAACAGATACACAAAATGTGATGTGTCACACAGGGGCTATTACTTGGCCATTGGCGGTAAGACCACACCAGGACGTGCGACAGGATCAGCAGACCTCAGGGACATTACGCTGCCCGAACAAAGGAAAGCCTCCGTGTGAGCCCTCAGCGGGAGGGGGAAAGCAGAGGTGACGGACAGCAAGTAATGACTCACGTGGGTGAAAAGCTTCCGCAATTAGATCCTAGTGACGGTCGCACACAGGCCTAAGTACACAGAAAGCAGTCGCGCTTTAGGCTACATGCAGGTCATCTGTTTAAAATGTAAAATGAAACTCCCTGCAGTGCGGCCCTTCAAAACATCCCCAGCGGGGCTGAGTGAGGTGCCACACTCAGACCCAACCTGGCGCCCTCGGGCTGCCCGTTTCTGGCCCTGCTTTGCTCTCAATTTTCATAATGGAATATTGAAAAAGAGAAGCCGTGCTATGCACAGGTGTCAATTCCACTGCGTATTTCACACATGGCCCAAGACACTTCCTCACCCACCCCCAAAGGCAGGGACAATATCGCGTCTGCTGCCGCCCACCCTTGGGGAACGGCCGGGGCCTCCGGCGCGTTGGGCAGGGGCAGGGCTGCCCCCCTCTCCCGCCCGAGCTGCTCCGCCCCTCGCCGCAGCTGCCTGTTGCGACCTGCATCGCCGTGCACACGTGCCTATAGGCGTGTTCAATTAAAGACACAACGCTGCCTTTCCACATACATCTGCGTCTCATTATACCTTGAGTGTATTTTTCCATTAAAATCGACAGCCTGACGTGCAAGCGCCGGCGCCTTTCTGGTGAGATGGACGCGGGGCCGTCCGCGACGCTCGGCGGGGACTGTATGTAGCCGAGTCATTTTGCTACCTGCTTAAGGAGAGAAACACGGCACTCGCGCGGGACACAATTCTTCAGCTATTTATATAACTTCCAGGCTCGGTAACAGGGCGATCACGAGTTTGTCAGTCTGCATCTTTAACCACAACACTTCAAAACTTAATAAAATACAGCTCCTGATGATTCCTTTAATTTATTTTAATTAAAGGACATCTCCTGGGGTCAATGGAGACGCTCGGCTGTTCAAAGCGCTGCTCCCCTGGCTGCAAGGAGCCCAGCTCACTGTCTGCACCGAGGGAAGGCCGCTCCGGCATCCCGGGCCCTGCGCAGTGCAGGCTTCAGAGAGAGGACTCTGACATGACCAAGGAAAGCAGGGAACTGGGGCCGGCCGGCGAGGAAAGAGCTCCCGGCAGTCAGAAAAACGTGGCGACGATCTTGTGACGCGCCTCTTGCTACTCTGTCATAAAAAACTAACGCGGGAAAACCCAGAGTCGAACAGGATTTCTTGCTCCGGCCCGGTCCGCCATGCCATTCCTCCCTTGGGGCTACCGCTCGCTCAGCACGAGAACCTCAGAAACCACGAACCAGGTGTCCTGTCCCAAACAACTGGAAAGCTGACCCGTAAGGGCAGCTTCCCCAAATCTAAGTGACCAGACGTAACGGATCTGGAAATGATGAGTTTGATCACGTTATCTCAGCGGTTGTAGAACAATAATACACCAATTTGCAACCAATGAAATTAGAAAGCTGCAGCCGCACGCCTAGGTTTTTCCCTTTGTGCACATATTAAAATCTTCTTTTCATGAAGAGCTGTCATTTTATAATAAAAAAGTATAACCCAGAACAGAAATGAAAGAAAAAAAAGAGGACATGATCAGGAAGACGGAACCTAGAAACGGTCGGGGGCCTTCCTTGCCGCGCGTCACAACGTTTCCCTGCGACTTTCTTAATGACCAAGGAAACCCCCACACGTGCAGTCACGTAATCTGCGCCTCTGGTGAACGCCGATCACAGAGCACGTCTTCCTGACGTGGGGTTACGAGAAAGCAGCCAGGGGCAGGGCAACCCCCCTCGCGAGGGTCCAGCCAGGTGGGTGGGGGGTGCCTTCCTGAGGCAGGGCTCTGGGCCGCCCTGTATGTTCACAATGTTACCGGCTGGTGGGGGGCTCTCGTGTCCTGAAAGGAGCTGGGAGCCGCTACCCTTTCCCCGAAGACTCCAGCACCATCCTGGGGGGCACGGCTTCCCAGCACCTCATGTTGTAGGGGCGGAGGCACACCTTCCGGGGACACCAGCTTATACCCAACGTCCACATTCTGGGACATGGAGAGTGGACGTGGCTTCCCAAGCCGGGGATCACAGGGAGGTAACAGCTTCCCCAGCCCCGAGTCACAGGATAGAGACCAGCTCCCCGAGAATTCCAGCATCATGAGGACAGAGGACACAGTTTGCAAGGATCCCACAAGCACGAAACCGTCTTCTTCCCAGCGTCACAGGGGAAGAAATTGGGGAGAAGCCCTGTTTTCCTCCTGGACCCGTCAGCTCCGGGCAGAGGCTCCTCTCAGCAGCAGCAGACTTACCCAGCTCCCTGCGGGGCACGGCCTCTGCGATGACCCGGGGTCTGCTGTGAAGCAGGCCGGCTGCATGCCCAGGCGATGCGGGCTGTGGGCTCACTCCCAGCTGAGCGGGATGCCTGTGATTGGGTGCACGGGCCGAGGAGGCACAGACCTTTGTTTACAAGCAGCGCTTTCCTTCTCTTCCCACCTGTTTCGATTTGAGCCCTCTGCTCCTTTGTGCTGACGTCCACACCCCTCCCCCGGGACTCCAGGACTCCAAGACTGGGGGGGGGGGCGGGGGGGCATGGCTTCTCCAGGTTCTCAGGGTCACGGGGAGAGGACCAGCCCCCAAGCCCGCTCAGGGCTCTGAGGGTCCGCGTGTCTCTAGGGCTCAGTCCCCCTGTCACTGCACTGGGATGATCCCGGCACATCCCTGTGGGCAGGTGTCCCGTGCACCAGGTGCCCCAGGACCCACTGCCGAATGTCACCCTCTCTAGATTCTGGGAAGGGCTCATGCTCGGCAGGCTGAGGGACACGAGGAGCCAGTGTATGCCACATCACGAGGTTAATACCCAGTCCCTGGAATGCCAGGGACAGCCAACGGGCTCGCCAGCCTTGTCCACCCTTTCGGTTCTACACCTGTCCACGAAGGTATGGAGACCACACAGTGAACCTGCTGTCATCGGCGGCAGAGGCCCTGCTTTCCAGGGCAGATGTTTTGGGATTTTCTCGGATCAGGCGGTAGATATGGGTCACTGCATGGTGGAGTGGAGCTTGGTTTTTACGCTGGCTGACGGCACGCTCTCCCAGAATCCCTTGGGCAAGAGCTTTTTGGAAGCCACGCTGGACTATGAAGGCAGAGGCCAGTGCGCCTGGGCTGTGGGACTCACCCCACGACTAAGTGAAGCCCTGGCCTCCTAGATACCAAGGTGACTGAGGCGCCATCTACCTGCTCGGCTGCTCCCAGGGGCCAGACACAATCTTGGGGTCTTGTCCACACTTCCTCGCACCTGGATGTGCTTACTGAGGACGTGAAAACATCCACGCTACCAGGCAGCACCAACAGCAGTAGCAACCGTGACAAGCCAGCCCCACAGCATGAACTTGTTATCCCAGCACTGCGGGAGGCTGAGACACGAGGATAGCAAATTGCAGCCAGCTTGGGCAACTTAGCAACTAGTGAGGCCTGTCTCAAAGAATAACATGGGTCTGAGGGCAGAGCTCCGCAGGTAGAGCCCCTGCCTAGCAAGCACGGGCTCCTAGCACCACGTAAACTGGGTGTGGTGGCATACACCGTAACCTCAGACCTGGGAGGCTGAGGGAAGACTGGAGAACAGTACAGAAAAACAAAGTCGGGGTGGGGGCAGGGACTGGGGTGTGGCTCAGAAGCCAGGCTCTGCAGTTAATTCCCAATTCTGGAAAAAAATCATAATTATAATTACATCTGGTGCAGCTCCCTATGAGAATCAGGAAACATGCTAAACTCTTCACTACCCTAAGAAATCTTCACAAGAATCCAACCAGAGAACCCAACATTTTATTCGTCTCAGGGATGCGGTAACAGAAGCTCAGTCCCAAGAACAAGCAACCAGCAGGCAGCAGGCCTTGAGTTGCTTCTACCTCTGAGGACCAGCATACCTGGGGCTATCTCACCTAGCCGCTGCTGGGGCTGGAGCTGCAGGCCTACTGTTCCGGGGAGTTAGAGCGCAGCCTGGGGCACTTAGCCACTTAAGGAGATCCTGGGTCAAAACAAAAACTGCTTTCCAGAGCAGTTGTACGAATTTACACTCCCACCAGCAGCGCAGGAGGGTTCCTTCCTCCCCACAGCCTCCCGGGCACTGATTACTACTTGACATGTTGATATAGGCCATTCTCTCTGGGGTGAGATGGTATCTTAGCGTTGTTTTGATTTGCATTTCTCTTAAGGCTAGGGATGTTAAACATCTTTTCATGTATCTATTGGCCATTTGAACTTCTTCCTGAGTGAACTGCCTCTTCATTTCAACTGCCCACTTTTCAATAGGATCCTTTATTTTGTAGGCTTACTTTTCTTCAGCTCCCTGTATATTCCAGTTATGAGCTTCCTATCTGAGATGTTGGTGGCAAATATTTTTCCCAGTCTGTTGGTTCTCTTTTTATAATGTTTAATTATCCCCTTTGATCCAGCAACACCCCTCCTGAGAATATTTCTGAAAGAGGCCAAAACAACACATAACAGAGGTACATGTATACCTATGTTCATAGCAGCACAACTAACAATAGCTAAAATATGGAAGTCACCAAAATACCCATCCACAGACCAATGGACACACAAACTGTGGTATTTATACGCAATGGAATACTATGCATCTATAAAGTCCAACAGCGTGGAGGCTTTTAGAGGCAAATGGAAGAAACTTAAGAACATCATGCTTAGTGAAGTGAGTCAGAAGCAGAAGGTGAAACATCAAATGGTCTCTCTGATATGAGAGACCCAGATCACAACTATCTCATGGAACTTAAAACGAAAAACAAAGTGAACCAGTGGAGTAGGGCGGGGAGGACTAGAGGGGTGGGTAGGGGGAGGGACAAAAGGACAGCAGTAAAGTCCTTGTCACCTAGACAAGATACATATGTGCTCAAAATGCTCAACTACATTATAAACCTTAAAATTTGCACCTATACATATCAATAAAAAGGGGGGGGGAAGGACTAAAAATGGGCTGGGGGAGCATCTCAGTGTGAACGCCCTGAGTTCAATCTCCAGGACCCAGAAACAAACCAGAGAAAAACAACACTATTTCAGTAGGAGCAGCTCAATCTAGGAATAGATTGAAGTGCACGCCACGTAACTCAACAGGGTAGTGGCTGTCTCTTCCAGTGACCATACGGGACTGAGCCCAGCGGCTCAATCTTCCCCACCTGCCCCACACACCCGCACCAGGTGACGCTGACTTCACTACGTCACATCTCCTATGGAAAGACGTGGCCTTTGTCCACAACCTTTCACCTTGCCCAGTGGCCACCTGGCAGAGATGTTTTCTTGACCACTACAAGGCCAAGCCCTTGATCAGCCTGTGCCTTGAAGCTACAGGCATCACCTTCCTCTGATCCACAGGAACTCCAGTGTCCACACCACACGCAGCAAAATAACACCCTCGGCTTGGTGGAGGACTAAAGGAGGAAGAATCCACACCGGGAACGTCCCTGCGCCCTTTGTCGTCTCAACACGGCGGCACGTGCGACGAGCACCTTGTCTCTATGAGTAATGAAAGGCAACGATCACTGAGCCAGAAGCGTCAAGTCATCTGTGAAACGTAAACGCCACATCACCAGCGTGAGCTGAAGTAGATACTGATGTTATGTTAATTGGTTAATTGCGCATTTTAATAACAGACTTACAAAGACACACTTTCTTTATGTTTGAATAACATAATTGGGAGTCAGGTGTTTTCCGTAAACAGTGGCATGTCTGTGCTCACCCACACTCGCTCTATAATTACGTTTGTCTTCTCTTCCTTGACCTATAATCAGTGCTCACGTCTTTATGGAGTAGAAGCCCTGGGGAGCCATCTATTTCTGGGCCCTCTCAGAAACACAGAGCTTGTCACAGGCTCCCAGAGAGATGGGCTGGCCCTTGCTGGGCACCTGGGGCTCTGATGCATGGACTTCCCAACCCTAGGGAACTGCAAGGCCCCAAATCCCACCTGTTCCCCTTACTTGGCTGTCAATTGGGGGAACAATGAAGGACTCATGGAGGTCACACGGACCACGACACTGTCCAACCAGACACTGCCCGCTCCCTCGTCACTAGCTGCCTTGCGGGTGACACCTACCCCAGCTCCTACTTTAGGTGACTTGGTTACAGGAGTCCTGGACCTCCCACCTGTCACTCAGGAGAGGGTCTGTGGAGCGAGGAGTGCTCTTACAGCTGAAAAAGTGTGGAACCTGGAAAAGTGGCCCACGCAAAGGCACAGGCCGGCTGCCACCGCTGCGTCTACTCTGGGGCGGGGACTGGCCAGGGGGCTGTTCCGTGTGAACAGGAGTAGCGTTCGAACAAGGACAGACCTTGGGAAACTCAGATTTTGCAAAAATCAGAGTTGACTTCATGTGTAGGATGATTACTGAAGGCAAATTTTCTCTACTAAACAAACCTCACTGAAATGACTCTTCAGAAAGCTGTATCCCTCATTACAGAATTTACCACAGGCCGGCCTACGCAGCACAGTGAGTTCAGGACCAGCCTGGTCCATAGTGAGACTCTCGCTCAAAAAATTAAAAATAAAGAATTCACGATAGAGCCTCTCTGCTATGAACACCGGTTAAGAAAATGTGCCACTGACTCAGGAGGATACCTCCTTTTGACACAGGAGGATCCCTGTGTCTCGGAGCCATCGCCTGGACCTCTCACTACTCCTTTGTCCCCCATTAGACAGAACCCCAGAGTGGCAAGTTGCCATCTTCTTCCCAGGATTTTGCGGGTGTGGGGGCTCTAGACGCATCCCGGCTTCTCTTTCCTCCTGAGCAGACGGCAGCCAGCACCTGAGACTTGTTTCACGTAATGCAAAACTCTTATCAGAATCAGGAATTTTCGGTAAGAAGGATGTAGTCAGCCACGGATATTTATTTTCAAAGCAAAGTTCTGTGGTATGCTTCCTGAGGACAGCCAGGGGTGGGGTTCCAGCAGCAAACTGGCGGTCGTCTGTGGGTAGATGGCGTGGCGCTTAAGCAGGTGAAACTCACTACGACGTGAGAGGTGAGGACATTCGTGCCCTGCTGCGTCCTTAGAGTGGTCACAAAGTGCCCGCCATCTAGGCAACATGCCCCTGGCCACGATGCGCCCACGTGCAAGATGGGCACAGTGTAACCCGAGTAAGGCACACGCTCGCCAGAGAAGAGGCCCATGACAAAGATCTCCTCGGATCTGTGTCGCCCCGGCGGCAGCCGCAGCCCTGCATATGACCCTGCAGACCCCGTTCCACCACAGGACGGGCCATCGGGCTCCCGGGAGGAGGGGGTTTTGTCTGCACCAAGTCTGAGGATGTGTGGTGTCGTGGCCAACAACGCACTGGGCATGTGGCCACTGCATGTGATGAAGACCCGGCATTCTGTAAATTCGGAGTTGACTTCAAATACACAGCTAGTATCAAAGGCGAGTGTGATCCACTCAAACCCCCACTGGAGTGACTCTTCATAAAGCCACTGACTGAAACCCGTCCCCACTCTGTTCTGGAGCCAGGATGTGTTACCGGGCACCTCATGCTGTGGGACAGCGGGAGCAACGGCAGCCACCTCTGGTGGCAGTGCACAGATGGGCTGGTCAGAGGCGCCATCTGTGATCCCGGGGACCCCTGCACCCCACTGTATGTGCTCCTGCTGTGTAGACTCATGAACTGACTTTGATCCACACATGCCGGACGGGCAGATACTCTGCATTCCTTACACACAGAAGCCCACGGAAGGACCAGGGGATCGCGAAGCAGGTGGGGTGAACTGGGGGCCCGAGGAGGGCAGGGCATGCTGGGTGGGCACTGCAGCCTCTGCCGGCCCCTGCCCAGCGTCGGGCAGGATGGTCTCTGTGACTGCACAGATGCCACACGTCTCCTGCGGCATCTCACGAGCCCAGGCAGGCCCTCGTCACCTGTACACTCAGGTGTGTGTGTGTGTGCAGAATCTACGGGCCCTGCTGGGCTTTCCGGGCCGCCGGCTTGCTCCACACCAGCCCCAGCTGCTAGTCTCTGTCTTTCCGACCTGCTTCTGGGCCCAGACCTCCATTAGGGCTTCCCCGAAATCCCACTGTCCTTCACCAAATCCCTTACGTGTCACGCATCAGGCTCTCACGTGACTCTCACTCCTGAAAAGCCTTCTGAGGACCTGGCACCGAGGCCTGTCACAGCACTCCCGGAGGCCAAGGCAGGAGGATCAGAAACGTGAGGCTAGTCTGGGCCATTCAGCAACTTAGGGAGGACTTATCACGAAATCAAAAGCAAAACCCAGGCTGGGGACGTAGCTCCATGTGAAGGCCCTGGGCTCACTTGCCAGAACCACAAAATAGATAAATAAATAAAAAGCAAACACACAAAATGCCACGGAGGGGCATGCCAAATCCCCGCTTCTCTTCCTGGCTGTCAGGTTCATCTTTTCGCGTGTTGGGTCTGTTTGGTCACTGGACTGGGCCGTCTGTTCCTCACTTCAAAGCCAGGAGTGTGGCACCATGAACTTGGGGTCTCTCTCAACTTTGTTTTTTATTTATTTATTTATTTTTGAGACAGGTTCTCACTCTATAGCCCAGGCTGGTCTTGAACTCATTATGGAGCCCAGGCTAGCCTTGGGGTCGGGCAATCCTCCTGCCTCAGCCTCCCAAGTGCTGGAATTACAGGCATGTACCACCACACCCGGCTTTATGTGGTGCTGGGGAATTGAACTCATGCCCGTGCGCTGCAAGGCAAGTGCTTCAACTGCTGTGCCGTTCCTCCAGCCCTCTCTCAGCTTTACACACAAGTTACCCTCCTCAGGGATGCGGGAGCGTGACGCTGGTTTCTTTGCTGTGAAGTGGGCTACTAACCGAGCCTTTGGGCAGGTCATGCCTTGGGCAGGTTGCGACGCGGAGCCGTCACATCGGTTCCAGGACTTGGTCTTATGGGAAGAGGGCACATGTCAATTAGGAAGGGCAGACTGTTTCAGTGTGTCATGAAAGGTTGTTCTGCGGTGACCCCGGTACCGTGCGATCTGTGTGCAACTACTCCACGTGGCTAAGTGTCTGAGGCAACGGGGCACTCCGATCTCGGTGAAAGGAGCCCCGCCTGTGTGTCGGGCCAGGCAAGGTGCGTGGGCACAGGAGGCTGAAGTCACGGTGGGACGGGGTGGGATGGAGGCAGGGCGGTTTGTCAAGCGTGAAGGCTGCTGAGTGCCCGGGCACCAGCGCCGCTCCCCGACGACGGGTCAGCGCTGCTTTCTCGTTCTGCATGTGGCTCTGGCTTTTACTCCTTCTTGTCTACGGCCCAGCTCATGTCACGCGCGTTTACAGTGGCGTCTGGTTCCACGTATCGTGAGCGTCCACTTGCACCTGAAGTGGCCTTCACTTCAGTCCACACTGGACATCTTACGCAAGTCACAGCAGCCGCTGGCTCTACCTGTGGTGGACACTGGTCCCACCCACAGCGGGCATCCTGTCCTCCCACGGTGGGCATCTGGCTCTCTCCACAGTGGTCATCTGTTTTTCTCCCTAGGAATGGTCAGTGGGCGGTCTCAGTGGCGCGGTTAACCCACTTCCCATTGAGAACTTGTTCCATCTGTGTGCGGGGGTCCACCTGACCACCCCCATGCCGTGGTGAAGGTGACCCCACAGGCCTCGGCCTCCTCTGACCCAGGGCTGGTGAGGGGTTGGGCACGTGCCCTGCGCCACATCTAAATGCTGCTGACAGGGCCAAGAGGCTACAGTCCATGCCAGGTGCCCGTGTTCTTACACACATGGTGGCCGTTTATCCCTCTGACTTCACTGGAAAGATAGCAACTGTCAGGTGGGTTGCCACAGTGGGGTTTTAAGACGTCAGAGACAAGGCGAAGGCTCCAGCTAGCACTGGGCTGAGAGACGGGTCAGAGAAGCCTCAGCCCCCCACAGCTGGGACTGGTGTCCCCTCCCAGGGCCGGAAGCACACAAGCACACAGACTTTGCTTTACTGAAATGAGCTGGGTGTGAGTTTCGGATCATTTGAACAAACCATCTTAACAGAGCAGGTGCTGATAAAAGGCACAGGAATTCCTTTCCAGGTTCTGGGCAGATTCTCAGAGGTCCCCGCCCCATTGATGGACAGACAAGTTGGAAATTGATTAGTTGGTCATATGCTTAGTGAGGAAAAAATAAATCCATTAAACACTGAAGACTTCATTAGTCCCTGGGGTGAGTTAGTACGCCCATCCAGACATCATTATTTCCTTAAAAGTGCGTCCTGGCCGATGTATTTAATTATGTGCGCAGCTGTTTCCATAGTCATCTGGTAACACCACCAACTCAGGCCATGAACGCAGGTAGCTCGAAGAAGCACACGCAGACAACAGCTCACGTACACACAGAAGAGGGATGAAGCGGAACTTAAAAAAAATGGAATGCCACGTGGTGCCTGTGTGCGGACGAGACCCTCACAGGCGACTTTCAGAGCCCCTTCCACCCTGAATGGTAAACGCGTCCTTTGTTCCCTGAGCCTTCGGTGGCAGATGGTGAGAAACTTAAATGAAGGAAATCGAAGGAGTTTTGAGGCTTAAATATTAATTAAAATGCTGTGCGATGATGTGACTAGATTCTAAAACGATGTGGCCCTTTCTCAGCGGCGCTCGTTTTTCTCAGAACACTAGAAAGAACCAGCAGGCTGCCGCTGAAAAGCTAAGGTGACATCTTGCTTATGAGAGCAGAAACGCTTGGTGTATACAGGACCCAAAAGGAAAATGCCTGTATCCTGGCCTCAAAGGGAAGGAGTTAGGAGGCGCAGGCAAGCGTAGGGGTCACAGCAGACCTGCTCCCGCCTCGGCCGACTCCACACCCACCAGCTCCTGTGTGCGCCATTTTAATTAACCAGGGGTGAGTCGATAGGAGCCACTGAATTAACTGTCTCTCCTTGGAGGCTGCTGCGAGTCTTGGAGCATTTATTCAATCAGTTGTGAATTAGCCAACGAGGGATCGTCTAGTGGCATGCCAGGCCTTCGGGGGCCATGGTAATGTGTTTGTCCTCTTTGATAACGTCACATACCTGTCATGGGGGAGAGAAGAGGTGGCCCTGTTTCCTGGGAGAAAATCTGGAATTAAGTCTGAGGCTTATTTACCAGACTAAAGGTGGTAAGACGGAGACGCAGCGTTGGATGAAGGCAAATGTAACACCAAATTTCTATTATGATTGCTATTCTTTTGCAGTGCTGAGAGTGGAACCCAGGGCCCTGGCACTATGCCACATCCTCTGACCATTTGTATCTTTTTTTTTTTGGTTTTGATTTTGAGGGTTGGTTTTGCCAAGTTGCTAAGTTACCAACGCGGGGCTCAAACTTGTGATTCTTCTGCCTCAGCTTCCCACAGTGCTGGGATGACAGACTTCTACCACCTGGCCTGGTTAATAAAATTTTATTTTAGACTAGTTTTGTTTTCCTGGCTGGAGACCATCATGAAAGTTTCTTCTAAAGTTTTCACATAATCACAGGTCAAAGAAACTCACGGAACTGTTCCATCTCAGTTAAATGCTGTTGCTAATTAAGAAGACGGTGAAACAAAGGTGAGGCTGTCATCAGGACAGCCCATCGGACTGTAATTATGTGCAAATGTGAAAACATCATTTAATTACACAAGGGGATCCTCTATACGGTGAAACACCAGAGGTTAAGATCATGCGTATAAACCACAACTACATTTGGTTATGCAAATGATTAGAAGTAAATAAATGATCTAAGACATTGAAGGAGACCCTATTTTCCATAGAGTCCTATATGTTAGCATAATTTTAATCCTAAGTGTGGTGTTGAATAATCCCAGCTGCCTTGGAATGGTGTATTCATTCTGAGATAGGCCAATGAGAACGCAAAGATTGCGTGAACTGTGTGCCCATGGGTCAGGCCAACAGAACACTTCAAAATCCTAGGCTGTAACCACCTGCAGCCTGATTTAAAAAGAACATTGAGATTTTTTTTTCATAACAGTTTCTTAAACATCCTGTGTTCAAAAGTCAAAAATAACATATTACTTAAAAAGAAATTCCTCACAACCCTGTACCAGCCAATATTTAACTCCCTTTCTAAAATTATTATTATTGTGGTACTAGGGATTCAGCCCAGAGACTTCATACTGAACTACAGCCCAAGGCCATGGCTTTTAACTTTATTTTTTATTCTGAGGCATCGCTCAGGCTGGGTTTACACGTGGCATCCTCCTGCCTCAGCCTCGCAGCAGGCTGGGATTCTAGGCCTGTGCCACCTCATTCTCTGTCAACAGAGACGAGGGCAGCCAGAAAGGTGGCACTCAGCTGTGGCGCTCCTCCTCACTACCCTCAAGGCGCCTTATCTCCTCTGAAGCTGGAAAAAGTCTGGGCTCCTTTCCGACCTGAGAAGAAGAGGCCACTCACCCCATTTTCCATCACTGTGTTTCTCTGACAAATCTCAGGATGTCGCCCAGCGACTCCCTACCAGTGCAGAAAGACAGAGGTGCCAGGGATTCCAGCCGCACAGCAGGAGTCGCTGTAAAGCTGAACTGGTGACCGCTGCTCTGTTCAATACCTTTGAAAACATGCGAGGGAAGACTCAGAACCCAGAACCCAGAACAGGTGCACAGCGCTGACTACCACTGCCTCGCCCTCCCCAGCGGCTGGAGGGCGGCCCCCACTCAGGCCCTCGGCATCCGGTTCTCTGTGCTCTCAACAGAAGGATTCTGCTTCTGCGTGCTCCTGCCCCTGGGCATCAGCCAGGGCTCCAGTGCTCTTGCCAGCAGGAACTTGTATTTCCTGTGCGGATGTACTCCAGGCCAGGTGGCTCTGGATTCACGGGCCATCTTGGGACTCAAGGCACACAGAAACACTCTGCAAACCAGCAGAGTGTGATGGCATGGACCTGGGCTGTGAGCACAGGCCTGAGGCTCTCAACCCGGAGAGACCCTGCCCCTGGCAGACACGCCACGCCTGGGAGATGTTCTGCTGTTGTACAGGTGTATGCCCATACAAGGCGTGCTCAAAACTGCCGTGAATGTGTAAATCAAAAATGCACACGTTACGGGACAAGACACACCGGGATTCGCCCCTTCCCCTGGCCACACCCTCCTATCGCCCCATCCCTCGCCCCGTCGCAAACGCTCTCTCGTGTCCTTAGCTGGTGCGTCCTGGCACCTCCGGGTGCAGAATGCAGTCAGAATGCTGATCTTTCACTGTCACTTTGACACTGGAGAAGAGCCTGAGGTCACACGCGCTGCAGCTCATGACTATGGTGGATAAGAGCACCCTGCATGTGTTCATGAGCCTGCATTTCTATTGATGGCACGCAGAAGCCGTGTGTCACCTTGTGTTTGATAACATCTCATAGGGACATCAGAAAGAACTCGCAAAACCGCCTCAGAAAGTGGCCAGGATGGTGGGATGACGGTGTTGTAGTGAAGGGAGGAGACCAGGGGATTCATGAGAACGCGTCTCTTGCTGTTCTAACATGTTCTATTTAAATATCGACTGTGCATTTTGATCAGAACTCATATGCCAGCTGCCAGAGGCCATTGGTACTGCTAGATGTCACTCAGGTGCACAGGGCCAGCCCACTAGGGTCAGGGATGACGTCACATGGTGCACAGGGCCAGCCCACTAGGGACAGGGATGATGTCACATGGTGCACAGGGCCAGCCTGCTAGGGTCAGGGATGACGTCACACAGGTGCACAGGGCCAGCCCGCTAGGGGCAGGGATGACGTCACATGGTGCACAGGGCCAGC
>PVKB01008228.1:0-19669 GCA_004027205.1 Ctenodactylus gundi | reverse complement strand
AGCCAAGGGTCTGGATTTGCACCCACGCTGCACCATGAGCACTTAGAGTGACCCAGAGTATCTGGCTTCCTTCATGCCAAAGTTATCAAGTAGACATAATGCCTATTCTAGATAAATCGTGGGCTGATAATAAGAAGTGAATGAAGCAATTGGTATAGAGGTTGGAGGCTATCAAGTGCTGCGTATCTTCCTATAATCATCACAAATTGTTCAGTATATATTAACTAACTTTATAGTCAAAGAAACAGTGCTCCGAAAAATAGCTTGCCCAAAAGCACTTAGCAGACAAAGGGTAAATACAGCGGTCAGGCTCAAGCCATTGAACATCCAACTTAGGGTTCTCTGGGCAAATGTAAGAGTAGAGAACAGCCATCAGACCTTCTTTCTCGACACATTTACTGGTCTCAGCCTGTTAACGCTTATACCCTTTGCCCTCTGCTAGTCACTGGCTGGTTATATGGGATCTTCAAATCGTGTAACACCAGGGTAAGGAACATTCAGTTCACAGGCCAAATTCAGCCTGCCATTCATTTGATCTGGCCTGGCCATGGCCTCACCAAAGAGAAGCTTCAGCCATCACATTAGGAATGAGTTAATTGGATGTTTTACCAAATACATCAGGATAAATTTTAAATTGATAGTTTTGTATGATCCATGCATGATGGCATAAATATTCAGATGGTTAATGTCATAAAAACAGCCCCCACCCAGGATATAAGACATAGCCACACAGACAAAGATGGGATGAATTTATGTGAGTTAAGGCTAGAGATGCACAGAGAATAAACGATTTATTACATATGTCTAATGACTATCAAGTATATTATTTACTTTCGGTCACTGATTTTTTGTACTCAGCAAGTCATAGTTATTATGAGAAACATGAAAGTATCTAAGTAAACTAAAAAACACTACAAGGCCAATAATTGGATGTGCGTCTCCAGAGGTTCCAGGTAACCATTTTTAAGAGCTTCAAATTTTGCCTTTTATAATGCCACATGCTTTACCTTTATAAGATACTATTTCCCCTTCAACACCACAAACATAATAATATCTAATCTTAAAAGCCACAGAAAATGCCCACAAATTGCCTTTACACCCTCAAACTATAGCATTTCTGTTAACAGGCCATACAGTTACTAAATTACCTAACAGACTTCCGCTCATCTTTCCTCCACAATGTAACCATTCTTGACCCTGTATATTTGCATAGGTGACACCTCCCACCCACCACACCCTCTCTTCTCTTCCACACCTGTCTGCTACTCATTTCAAAGTCCGGCTAGAGGGCAGTCACCACCACTAGTTTGTTCATAACCCTTGTAGCCCTTTTGCCCGCTCCATCACGTGAATGACCTTAGCGTGACTGCTGGCCTCTCACATCTCACCCTTCACAAACACTGTTGGTATTGTTGTATTGCCAGTTATTGAACGTTTACTTAGCTCTTTCCTTCATAACACTATCTCAAGCCCCTGGAGACCAAAGTCTAAATTCATTACCTTCCAATGCACCTTGAAATTCACGGTGCATAATAAGAGTTTCATCAGTATTTTCTCTTGAATGAGCTAAGCTTTTATCCTTTCCATTCCACCGGCCTATTCGGTACACAGGACATTGCTCGTTGACGTGTCCTGAGCTCTACAAATGAAGACAACAAGGGATATGTGGCCCCCATGAGCTGACATGTAATGATTATGAAAATCTATGAGCCTGTGAGCTGCTTAATGTTTGTGTGCACTCCCCGCCCATCTCAACTTTATCCTCACAATAATCCATGAAAATCACTTAGGCTGGAACGCCCATTCCCCATTTTGTAGAGGAAGAATCCGAAGATTCAGTGTTTGTCTAAGGTCGCAGAACAAAGATCAAAAATTATTAAGTTTTATAAATTCCCAGCCTCAAGTTCTTCTTGGACCTTGGAGAAATAAGAGAATATGGTAATAAAGAAAGAGCGATGAGAGACAGGAAAGTGACCATCTGTCAGGAATCTAGTGGAGATGATAAGGGTGAAATGCAGTTGGAAGAGTCATCAGACAGAAGAGTCATCAAGGGACAAAGGTAGGCAGAAAAAGGCCACTGGGGAAGATTTAGGAACAGCATTATGAGGAATCTCAGGAAGGAGTGTGCCCTCACTGATTTCCTCTTCCTCCATTACTTACAGTTTCAAATCAGATTTCAGTAAAATTTCAAGAAGGAAAAACCGTCAGTCTTTCCTCTGGTGTTTTATAGTATCATGGGGACATATTCTTTTATTAAACAGGTAGGGGTCGACGGAAGTTACTGAAAATGTCAGAGAGATCCTGCGCCAGCTTGACTGCTTCCCAAGACTCGTTTATTCTGTCCTAACAAGTGCCCAGGGAGCAGATGAGTCCAGAGCATTGGGTATTCTCACGTAGCGATTGTACAGATCATCTTTCCCAAGGAGGCTACCACGAGGATGCTAGGCTCCACTAACCACGTATGCGGTACCGCGTTGGGCCCCTCCCTTCACACGGCCCCACTTGTCCTCTCTAACCTACTCCATTCCAGGTGTCTTCTTCTATCTGAGCTCTGCTGTCAACCCCATTATCTATAACCTACTGTCTCGCCGCTTCCGGACAGCATTCCGGAGGGTGATCTCTCCTCCCTGCAAACGGTGGCATTCCCAGGATCACCCACGGGAGCCACCTGCCCAGCGGAACATCTTCGTGACGGAATGCCACCTTGTGGAGCTGACGGAAGATGCTGGTCCCCGGTTCCCCTGTCAGCCATCTGTCCTCACCTCTCATCTGCCCAGAGCTGTTTGCATGGACCAAGCACTGTGAATGGAATTATCAGAAGGGCTGCCGTGTGAAGGCCTAGATCCTGTGAGGTGACATTCCTGTGTTCCTCCACAGTGCTGACAGGGACATCCTATCATCCGGGCCTCCCCGTGTGCTGTTAGTGACATGAAATAGCTCTTATAACTCACGGGATTTATTTCTGGGTGTTTGGGGTATTTTTAATGTAAAAATCAGATCTGGGCCTAAAATGCTCAAGCTTCCTGATATCAATATCTTTCCACAATCCTAAGAGCCTGACATCTCCTCGCTATTCCATGAAGACACGGTAACTGCCACAGCCCCTTGCCTATTCCTTAAGTAGTTTCTACTACGAGGAAGCTTTGCTGAGTTATCTACTCACTGGGTCAGGCTGTCCTCTGACACGCAGGAGCTGTTGTGAGCTACAGAAGGAAGACGCACATGTGCTGCTCTGTTCTTTACGCTTTGAGAAACCTATGCCAAAATTCTTCTGCAGCGGCCTACTGGTTGGTATTTACCTACGTCTCACAACGACTATTACATTGTGATGTGATTCCTTATTACCCTTGAGACTTTTACTTTAAGAATTTCCCTCACAACGTGAGGGCAATGCTCCTCAGAACTATGACCCACCACTCCAGCCATCTCTGTGACACTGCAATCATGCTTCACCAGGAATGAGCTTGTATACAAGTTCAAGTTAGAAAAAAAATGGGGGGAGAGAGAGAGAGAGAGAGAGAGAGAGAGAGAGAGAGAGGATATGGTGGGTTGAAAGAGATATTAACTATTCCCAGCAAAAACTTAGTCACTGTCAATGTTTGGGTTTAGAATGTCCCCCAAAGGCCTCATGTGTATGAGAGGTGCTTGGATCCTAGAGATAAACTGAATCAAGTAGATTAATGCAGTGGTGGCTTCCTGTGCTGTTAGGATGTGGGGCCTGGTGGGAAGGGGTGGCCCACTGGTGGGTGGATTGGAGGGGTGTATTCTTCCCCCCTGCTCAGCTCCTGCAGGAGCCGGCCGCGGTGGGATGCACAGCGTTCCCACACCTAGGTCCTCTGCTAAACCCTTCCTCCCTTGCCAGCTGCACAGGGACAGATTGAGACATCTCGTCTGTGAGCTAGAATAACCTTTCCTCCTTTAAACTGTGAGTAGTGGGTATTGTGACCCATCAACAAGAAAGTCGTTTTTATAATTCAGTCCAGATTTGTATTTCTATTACCTTACTTCATGTACAGACAGAGCTGTGGTCTACTGCCTTAGAACAAACACAAGTTAAATGGCAACTGCTGGTCTGAAGCTACTGCTGCCTACTAGATCCCCTATCACCTATATACAAAGTTCTTTATTCATATAATATAGGCAAAATCTACTTACCAGATTCATATTCCATTATACCATTACACATAACGTGTGTCCCATTAAAAATGTGCTACTTGTTCTTCTTATGAAAACACAGTCCGCAGTTTTCCCCGCCTGCACATCTTAGCACACAGAACGTCTGCTTTATGTCCAATTTCCAGCTGTTCATAACCTCCCCATTCTATGATGTTCTTTTCTATGTGGGACCTCCTCCAGGGAGCGCTGCTTTAATTTTAAGAGATATGAAATCTGACTGCTCTGCTAGTTTGTCTCTCCTACGATTCTTCTTCATTTTGTATGTTGGTGATTTGTATTCTTGCCTTTCCAGAATATAAATTCTTCAAAAGTATTAAGGATCTTATATGCATTTTTCTGTTCCTGGAATCCTGCTGATATATCTATCACAATAGTAGATGTTTAATTAATAAGAGGAAGAGTGTGCTGGATTTATATTCCAATATATTGGGCAGAACAATAGTTTCAAAGAGAACCATACTCAGAAATAAGACAGTGATTATGCTTCTGCTAGGGAAATTTTGCAAGCCTCTTGTCAAATGAATGATAGTTAGAAATCGGTCACAGAGAAAATATTTATGCCAAAAAAACATTAACAAACACTCTCAATCATGGCTTTTTTCACCTCCAGAGAATCAGCTTATCAGAACACCACTAGCAATTAATTAGTTGGCATTCTGCCATCTTACTGTAATGCGTGTGATTTGTTTTTAGAATAAATGTTCAGAAACAGTGTTATAATTATAGACCATTTAAAGTTGTGGCTAACTCCTTTGTGGGGTGACGGGGCAGCCAGTGGAGCATATTTTTGATCCAGAGTTACCAGATAAAACAGACTAAAATATGCTAATTATGTCATGAATGCCTTCATCAGCATTTTATAATTAACCCAGAGTGGAAGCATTATTCTTGGATGCTGTCCATTCGTATTAGTATAGAAAATAGCAATAAATCTGCATGATATCTTCCCTACACATCTGTTTTTTGAATATCCCACTGGATTTATTGTAAAGAAATGCAAATTTTCCACATTTTTCTCTACTTGATTGAAGCTTTTTTTTCTTTAATATGTGAAAATACATTAGAAAAGCATTGTAAAGAAATTTAACATTACATCACCTCATAGAAACCAAGCTATGCAAACATCAAACACTGGCAGTTCATCCAAAAATATCTCTTCTTTTTTTTACCCATTGCCTTTAGATCATCAGGTGACATTTAAATGCCACTTTAGAAGCATACATGTTACAGTTGGAAAACACTTTAGAGCTAATGTCATTATTTGGAAATTATTAGTAATAAACATATGGGCTAAAAATTATTGAATGTAATTTTAAATTGTCTCATTGTCTATGAAAAATATCCATTGTGAAAATTATACACTATGAGGTTAGTGAGTTAGAACTACAGGCTAAACTGGTTAGAAAAAAATAATATTTAAAAACAAAGGCAACTCATCCTTTTCAATGACAGGAAATACTTGTCTGATAAAAAGCCAAGCCATGTTGGTGCGCAGATAAAAATGATCTGCAAGTAAATAGATACTTTGAAACTAGATCTTAATAAGACTCAATGAAGCTCTCTGTTTTGAGGATTAGCCCAACCAAAGAAGAGTGGAATCAAACTATACAGTGAATTATTAAATTAGAAATAATTTATTACACTAAAAGGTATACTGTCATGAATCTCCTTCAAAATAACCCCTTTGCTTTGGACACTCTTATCCCATTGTTCATGTAACTTTCTTAAGCAGTCTCAGGAATCCTGTTTTACTAGCATCATTACTAAATGTGATCAAAGATAACGGTGAATGTAGCTGCCAAGTGCCATCCAATGAGAAATTTCACTAAAAAAATGACAGCATGTCCTCATCCATTTTATTCAGCAGATCTGGCACCGTGTGACTTCTAGCTCTCCCTGAAAGTCAAAATGACCATGAAAGCTGAATTTTTTCAATTGATTTAAGACATCAAGGTGCCGTGACAATGAAACTAAAGGAAAAAAAGAGAGATCTTCCAGAACTGCTTCAGAAATTGGAAAGAATGGTGAAGTAAGTGTATTCAAAGCAAAGGGGAGTGTTTTAGGGGGATTCATGGCAATGTGTCTTTTACTGTAATAAATATATATTGTTTGAGAGAGTCTCACTCTGTCCAATAAACACATTTTTAACTTAAACATTCAATGCTAAGTCTAAGAAAGGACTCTGACACAACCCAAAGTATGAACAGCAGCAAGAGAATTTTGGAATTAAAGTGTATTGCCCCCATGACCACATGCCTGGGAAACAAGTCCAGACAGAAGACCTCTCCCCCCACCCCGCCCCTTGGCCTGGCTAGCTGTTCCAGGCATGAGGTCAGGTGTAAGGCCCCAATGACCACATATGTGGGTATGAATCTAGGCCTGAGGCCAGGTGTTATCTCATAAGGGCTAAGACATACAGGACAAAAGGGATAAAAGAGAGGCAAAGGGTAAGACAAGTACATGAAGACATCACAGGAGGAGGAGTAGGCGGCGGATCAGCTAGGTGCTGACAGGCCCTTGGAATACACCTGAGCAGGCCGCTGTGACTGGAAAGGTTGTAAGGGAAGAGGGTAGTTCAGTGGGTCTGGGCTTTGATGGGAGATAGAATCAGAGATTTTGGTAACTGGGAGAAAAATTAGTAGGTGTTGTGGGAAAGGTTTAGTGCACAAAGAGGGTCAAGAATAAAAAGTAAAAAAGGACTGATCATAAGAAACCTTTTCCCCTTTTTCTGGTTGGTGAATTTGCCAGAGGCACCCCAAGGGAGTCGTAACCACAGAGGCCAGAGAGACACCCACTGCCTTGGTTCCCTAGAGGGAGCCGCAGGACAGCAGTGCCTCACCCTCAGGGAAAGGCGATTCCCATCCCAGAAGGGAGGATGCGGAATGTCAGGGAAGGCAGAAGGTGGCATCCAACGATTTTGGTTCTCTCCCCGGCCCAGTGGCAGGATGTCAGGCCTAGCATTAGACTTCCAGTCTGACCAAATGGATGGCATCTCTGAGAGTAGCGAGGCCATTTACCTGGTCCTGTGGGTGGGAAGGCACTGTCTGCAAGCTGAAGACAAAATGCTGATGATGGAGGGAAAGAGGTTCCGCGGCAGAGAGAGGCCTTGGATAAAAAAGTGAGGCCAATCAGCCAGCTACCTCCTGGGATTCAGAACCTCTAATGTTAGATCAAAGAAAGGCCCTGAAAATATGACCAAGGGAAAGGACATTTGCAGGTAAGTTTATTGCCCCCGTGACCATATGCCTGGGTAGTAGGTCCAGATATAAGACACACAGGCTGAAGTAAGGAACAAGAGGATGAGGAAGGGGGTGAAAAGGGAGTAATGGGTAAATGATAGAAGGATTGAGAAACAGGGGATTGTGACCTTTGGAGAGATCATGTCAACTTGAGGCAATCAGGATCCACACCTGAATTAGGGTTTGGGACCCAAGCCTAGATTGGGATGTGAGAACCACCCTGGATTAGAGTGTGAGTGATTTGTGGGCCAGCGAATGAGGGAAGAGCACCCACCCAGATGTGGGAGGGCCAACTGGAACTCCAGCGGTATAAAGGAAGGAAGCGAGCGATCGTTACAGCTTCTTCCTCTGGGAAAGCTCTCACCTTCACAATTGTCTACAGATGCCGACTTGCTACACGCCAAAGATCTTCATCACAGATTTGCTCTACTTGTCTCCACTTGTGCCTGTCTGCCCATCATTGATCTTTGGTCACCAATCTTCAGGCTCCAGCCTTTGCCATTGTTCTATAAACAACCGAGATCTGCAGCAGACTCTCACCAGCTGTCTTGCAGTCCTAGACAGGTGTTCTACTTTGCAACTGATCAGCCATCAGACCCTCCAGCTCTCGCACATGCAGGCCGCCATATTGGACTATCTCTGTCCCCGGATGTGTTAGTCTTCCAAATAGCCTTCCCTTTTGTTATAATTTCTGTGAAGTCTGCCTTTTGAAAGAACCCAAGCTAATACAGAGATACATAAACAGGGGGAAAGAGCTGATTATGGGGTGAACAGCACTTTTATGCAGCATGATTGTGTTAGCCAGCCAGGAGGGTTGTTTAGTTGGTGTGAATCAGGGACTGGGCAGAAGAGGTCGAGGTAGAGGTGCCTAATAGATTGGGAAGGACGGCTGGTGGGCCCCTGGTTAAGGGAGACAGGTCCTCGCTGGGTGTCAGGGCTGTTGTCATTAGCTGGCTAACTGCCAAGGCCCGTAAAGTTGTTATGTTGGGGCTAGAGAAGTCAGTTTTTTATGGTTGGGAAAGGGTAAGGGAATCGCTATCGGTAAGGCAAGGGCATACACAGAAAGCAAAGCTGGGTGTGTGGGGATGGTTGAGAAGTTCAGCATGAGAGCCAGCGCAGACACCTCACATTCACCACACTTTTGGGTCACACCTCCTGTCTTATTATTTTACACTTTCTTCTGTAAATATTAGGGGGAAAGTAAGTAAAAGTGATCAAGATACAGTAAGTATTTATGCCAGTTCCTCAAGTTGAATATAAGTATCATGTACTACAAATGTATACTAATAAAAGGATGATTTGAGGGAAAAAGTTGAAAATTTTATTATAACTCCTGATCTTATTAATTCTTAATGAAAGAACTGAATAAAGTTTTACCTGACAATGTTCATTTGCAATATTAGCTAAGTCCCCACAGCTTCACTAATAGCAAAACATTATTAATCCCCCTTTTATAGTTGAGAGAATTAGGCTTGTCCTGACTTCACCCTTGAGAATATTAAACAAGCAACCGCAAGATCTCAGAGACATATACCAGGAATGTTTAGGTCTCACTCAGATATCTGCAGGTAAGCTGGGGTAGTTCCCCGGCTGGAGCAATGACAGGAATTTTGGGCCACCTGGAACATACACTTCATGGTGTGCAAGTCACAGAGCCAGCCCCAAAGATTGGGAACTAGAGGTACACTCTCTCACCATGAGGCCATGGCCCACCGAGGTGATGACTACCAGAAGTGGGTAAAGATGACGATCACCTAGCAAGTGGCAGAGCTAGAAGTCTAGAACCATCCAATTCCTCAAATCCCCCTTATTCTACACAGATCCCACCTGGGAGCATACCTCGTCGCCCTCTCTGACACAGCCTCTCGGTTTAATGTTCTCCCTAAGTATTGTCCCCTTTCTTTGTTTGTCACTCTATCAAGAATATAAAACAGAGCACGAATGGTTTAGTCAAGAATGTGGTCGCTAGAATCAGGTGCTGGCTGTGATAACGATTAGGTATATGACTTCAGGGAAGTCACCTGCTCTCTCTGTGGCTGAGTTCCATGTCTACAAAAGGGGACAATAACTATAAAAGTGTATAATATTGTGTGTTTTCAATAAGTTAATAGTAATATATTATTTCAAATCTTTAGCACAGTGTCTGAAATTTAATACTGTGTTGGGAGGGAAGTGACAAATAAAAATGAACATTTACTGTTTTATGAAGATACAGTTTTAATACTATTTTAATTTGTTTATAGTTTTTAAAGAATATTATTCTTTGGAGCAATATTTTAATGTAAAATTTAAGTGTGCTCTACACTAGAAAATTTGTCAGGCACTTTTCTGGATTCATTGAAATCCAATAAATAAACTGCCTAAGATTTTATCACCAACTGTTAGCACTTCATTAATAATGAAAGCACGGATATATATTAAAATTACTTCTGTGTTACATGAAAGATTAATCAATATTACGATATAGCAGACAACAAAACAAGGAACCCAAGCTGCTAAGAACAGCTGAGCATATTAATTGCTTCTGAAGGCCTCTAGCCTGTTGTCATGGGGGAAACTAAGTGCTGGAGATTTGACTCAGTATTAGAAGACAGAAGACTGAGGATTCAGCTCCTGTGACAATTCCTGTGTAGACACCAGCCTCAGAGATGAATAATAAGGGGTGAGCACCAGGGTTTCATTGCCGGACTACTTTTAGCATATATGGAGATGGGTTTTTAGTCACAACATGTCTCTGAACGTCAACCAAATTTACACCATCCCTTGCTATTTACTGAGCACTAACTCTGGGCAGATACTGGGGCATATGCTTTACTTATTTATCAAGTAAACTTTATAACTTTATAGATCAAAGAACCGAGGCTTGAAGAGATTAATTAATTGAGTGTCATTCACACAAGTCAGTGAGTGAGAAGGCCCAGACTGAAAGGCAAAAGATCTGGCCTGGAAGTAGTCCTCAGTTGGCTCCTGTGCTAAGTTCCCTGCACCCCACATAACTCCAACTAATATAACACTAAATGCATACCAGTGGCAGTCATCAAACTAGATCTAAACACATAGAACAACGAATAAGTCCTCATCTCAATCACTTGAATGTATTGATCCTTTAAGTTTTTAACTTCAATGACTGAAGAAAAAAATTACACACAGGCTTTATTCTCTATTCTTAACTCTGACCCTTACTCAATGGAGACATTCAGCCTCTTTTGAACGCCTCTGTAACTAAAGAAATTTCCAGAAAGTTAGAAAGTGAGGGATTTCAATATTATCTACCACAAATATTCTCCTCTCAACCAATATTTTTTACTTAGGTGTTTCCAGCTACTTTACTAAAAGTGTTACGTTTATTATCTGATTTAACTTTTCCAAAACACAAAAGATAGGTACTATTATAACCTTCACCTCACAGAAGAAAATGCATTGAAACAGAGATGTTATGTGATGTTCCTAAGGCCACACAGATAGATAGACAGGTAATAGGTATGATGAGGTATAATTGAATTTATTCAAAGTCTAGATTCCAGATTTTTAACTACAGATCACCTGTTTAACATACACACACACACAAAAAAAAGGACAGCTGGTTTTTTCTAGGATAAAACAATCAATGTGACCAGTTGTTGCCATATTTCTCCTTACTGGAGACCATTTGTTGCTACTTTTAAGTGAAGAGCATCTACAGCCTGTGTTCTTCAGAAAATAATCCATAATAAAACAAATGAGCTGGCCATAAAGGTGCACACCTGTTGTCTTAGCATTATGGGACACTGACACTGAGGCAGGTGGATCACAAGTTTGAACCTCAGCAATTTACACACTTAGGAACTCCCTGTCTTGAAATAAAAACATAAAGATCTGGTCTCTTAGTGACATTTTCATTGCCGTGACTAACTACCCCTCATGCACAACTTAGGGGAGGAAAGGTTTATTAATTTTGGTCACAGCTTCAGGTGGTTACAGTTCATGCATGGGCAGCTGGCAACAGGGGAAGCGCATAGCAGGGGCAGAGGTGGAGGCAGCTTCTCACAATATTGCAAACAGGAAGCCAAGTCCAAGTCCCAGAAGGAAGGAAGGAAGGAAGGGAATAGTGTATATCCTTCAAAGCCTTTTCCTTCTCTGGGCTGAGCCTCAGTGTTCTGCCCGTTCTAGGTCTAAACTCCCACCACACTCCTGTAATCCAATCCACATGCCTGTAACCCAATCCACACAACTGCAGATCGATAATTTGCCATGCCTGTCTTCCACCACACACTAATAACTCACCACACACCTATAATCCCACCCTCCAGACCAGGCCCCCATCTCCTAATAGCACACTGTTCCACACATAATCCGTAACACCCAAACACATGAGAATTTTGGGGGACATTCCAGATCTAAACCACAATAGCTGGAGATATAGCTAAGTGTGAAGACCACAGAGTCAATCTGTAGAACCATAAAGAAAATGCTTTTAAAATAAGAGCACAATTTTCAACGCATATTATTCTTTGAACCCCACTAAAGAAAATTTCATCCACAAGTTTTTTTTTTTTCTAATTTGATTAGCTTTAAAATCTGTTTGTATTCCCCCTATACATTCCAATTTCTGGCAGCAGGAAGATGTAGCTTTAAAACATGCCTAGGTAACCACCAGATGGCTCACGCTGAGGTTAAAAAACTTAAAATCTGAAATTATACTTTCATTTATATTGAAAGAAAAGTCTGAGGTTTGAGTCTTCCCCGTCTCCTGTAATTTTTATCCGCTTGAGATGTCATTTTCTAGCAGATTAAAACACAAAATTGCACTACACACTTGATAAAAATGGCAAGGGTGGCGTTAGTCAACGTGATTGTGATAGGGAGAGAAACCACTGCAAAAGGAAAGACTGAAACCAACTCAGAATACAACCTGGGAAAGGCACATGGGTGGGAACAAGTAACGGAGAAGATAGATTATTATTAAAAGTAACTTGGCTGAGTCATTAAGGAAAGAGAGATTTGATTAGGTAATGAACACGGGAGAAGCAAGAACAGGAAGGATAAACTATCTTAGGATTCATTGATAAAGCTAGACTCAGCAGGACAAAGATAGGGCCCAAGGGGAGGAGTAAGAGAAAAGAGGGCCCCAAGGAGCTTGAGGAGAGTTGGGGGAAAAGTAACTCCTTGCCAGTGGTGAGCTAAGGAGCTGGAGATGGCTGCAGGCAGAACCTGTAGCAGAGAGAGAAGCGTTCCCTGGTTGCACAGGGGCCGGCCCTGGAGCATGACGCCCAGAAAGGCTGTGGCTTTTCTGACATTTTCTGCAATCCATTCCCCTAGAAGTCATCCACGACCATCTTTTTCTCATATTATAAATCTCCTCAGCATTTGTATTAGGATGCTAAAAGAGAACCGGCAGGATGATTATAGATAGACCGACAGACAAATGGACAGATAGATGATAGATAATCAATCATAAGAAATTAGCTCAATTGATTATGGAAGCTGAGAAGTCTCGAGATCTGTAGTAGGCAAGCTGAAGACCTAGGAAAGCTGGTCGTATAATTTCTACACGAATTTGAAGGCCTGATACCAGAAAAAGTGATGACATAAGCTCCCATCTCAGGGCCAAAGATAAGCATTCTAGCTCAAGGAATTAGGGAAGTAAAGCTTTGTCTTACTCAGTGTTTTTGCTTTATGGTCTTCCATTAGTTAAATGAGGCCTGCCCACACTACCATAGGCAATCTGTTTCATTCGGTCTGCCTATTAAAATGAATTTAAGAGCTAATTTAATTTAAGAACAACCTCAAAAATATACCCAAGCTAATACTCAACCAACTATCTGTATACACTGTGGCCCAGTTAAGTAGACACACAAAATTACACAGAATTTGTGCATAATTTCACACAATCATTTCTATGACTCCTGGAAATTTTTCTCTAGAAGTCTCTTTTTTGTGGAATCATTATGATTTACTCTAAATATATTGTCTCAGCCCTTTGCCCCGTCACTGCTATTGCCACAGTCACCCAAATCATTTTCTGTTACAATCTCTCTCTCTCTCTCTCTCTCTCTCTCTCTCTCTCTCTCTCTCTCTCTCTCTCTCTCTTAAACTGGAACCTTGAAAACTCAGGATCTGCACACTGAGCTATATCCCCAGCCCATTTTTTACTTTATATTTTTGACATAGGATCTCACTGAATCTCTGAGTTGCTCGGGCTAAGCTGGAACGTGTAATCCTCCTGTCTTGGTCTCCCGAGTATAGTGATTGCAGGCCAATGTCTCCGTGGGCGGCTACAACAACGGTTAGTCTTATCAACTTGCTTGGATTAATAGATGCCTGGAGGCCGCCGAATTGTGCATGTGCTTACCTCATAGACATATTAACCCTCTAACATGTTCATAGCTCAATAGATGTTAGGAAGGGAGGTCCAGCTGGGGATGCAGGTCACCGTCACTTCTCCCAAGCTTTTCCCCCTCTCTGCCATGAGGTAAGTCGCTTCCCGCTGGCGTGTCCCCTCCTGCCATGAGTTTCTCCCCTGGAGCCAGCCAGCCATAGACTGAAGCCTCTTAAACTGTGGTCCCAAATAAAGTCCTTCTCCTCTAAGCCGATGTTCTAGGACATTAGTTCACAGCAATGAAAAGCTCATGAGCACAACATCTCCTATCTAGGCCTTGGATTTCTACTTTAAAAGTCGCTTCTATCTTAAATTAAAAATACGAACATTTCTCAACCTATGATGGAGTTCCCACTTGAAGTTGGGAACGTATTTAGTACACATAACCTATTGATCACCATAGTTTAGCAACACAGTGCACTGTAGAACATCGGTGTACACCCCTATGATTGTGTGGCTGACTGGGAGCTTCAGTTCACTGTTGCCACCTAGCATCATAAGTGATTATCGCAGTGTGTCTCAATAGCCTGAGAAAAGATCAGAATTAAAAATTAGTAATATGATATCTTCCCTAAGCATATCAATCTTACACCATTAAATAGTTGAAAAATTTTAAGTGAAATTACCAAAATTCAGGGACCATGCTGATTTGTAACTGGTTAAAATTTGTGTAGTAATGTGTAGGCTTAGTTGATTTAGGAAATCATGAAACATTATAGAAGAAGCAATTGCTTTTGCTTGCTTGAATAAATACAGATCTTTCCAGATCCAGGATCCCCAGTGTCTGAAGGTATTTTAGGGGTGGGAGAATTATTAAAGATTAAACACAGAACACTATATATATATATTAGGCAAGTGCCTTACCACTGAGCTACCTCACAATTCCCCGATTTTTTTTATTGTTTTCTGTGTCTAGTTGGGTGCAGGAAAGAGATGCTGTGTAGTATATATCTGTATCCAGGACCATCATCCATCCCCAACAATAAAGAATTACCTAATTTCAAAAGCCCATAATGCTGAATTTCAGACATTAGTCCACAAAAAATAAAATTGGACCCCACTGAAATGGAATTTGATTGTTTATTGAAAATGAATTTCCAAATTACAAGAGATCTTAAAGAATATGATCAAACTGCCTCTCTTTGTTGATGCAGAGACCAAGACGACTCAACATGCATAATGTTCCTGAAGCCCTACAGCTAGTCCATATCAATGCAAGACATATACAGGTGACTTCGCCCACAAAAGAGAGACCTGATTAGCTAATACTACCAATTTTCCAAATTTAAAATCATATAGCAGTGAAATCTATACTTGCGTTGAGGAGCCTGTAACATGGTCCTCCACCGTGACCCCTGCCTCCTGGGAGCCTGTAACACGGCTCTCCACGGTGATCCCTGCCTCTTGGGATTTCAGTGCTCATGTAATCTCATTCCCTTTATTGTGAGCTCTTTTTACCAACTTGCTAACAAATAGAATACAGTAGGAGTGACAAGATATCACTTGCTACATCAGGTTCCAAAAGACTCTGGTTTCCTCCTTGGGCACTCTCCCCTGGGCCTTCTCTCTGTGGATTTCTCACATTCTTCCCTGGCCTCTGCCTCTCCTAGACAGCTCTCCAGAGAAATCAGTTGCCAATGAACTTGAGAGCAGATCGCCCCCTAGTCCAGCCCTGCAAGAAGGCAGCCTTTGTGGGAATCATAAGACCCCCTGGTCAGGGTACCCTACAAGGTATGCTTCATCTTGGTCCATAGAAACTGTGAAATAATGAGTGCATGCTGCTTTAAGTCACAAAGTATTGGAGCAATTCGCGAAATTATCATTGTTATGGTAAAAATATGATAATCTTAAAATAGTTTCAAAGGAGCAGAAATAACTCAAGAATTAGCATATCTTTATAACCCAGAAACTTTCAAACCATCTGGAGGCCATCTTATTAAATTTCATTTAATTGAATATATTGGACAATCATTATAGAAATAACTCAAATGTTATGCAGCCTAGACTTACTCAGGGCATATTTGCTTGTGATAAAACTGTCTTGATTCGTGTTTTTAACTGTCTGAGAATTACAGAAAAACAAAACATTTTTTTTAAAAAAGAAAATCTGGTTGCCTGCAATTCCTGTTGTATTTATTTATGCACTAGAAAAAAGTCATTCACAAATAAAAGAAATACAAGATCTAGTTGGTGCTTTCTTTTCCTCACATCTAACATGCTAGAGAAGGAAATACTAAAAACTCCCCAGAGATACTAAAAAAAAAAAATACTTTACTACCCCCAAGTGGACATACAAGCTATTTTTACAGAAATTAAATGGAAAATGAACATTGTCATCCAAAAAATATTGGACAAGAGTAGCACATCAGACTCAGGCTCTCGGGGCAGGTGGTACTTTACAGAACACTAGAACCAGTGACATGTTTGAAATCTCTTTACGATTTATCTTGTGTTTACATATTTTTACTTATGGAAGTTGCCTCGTAAGGCAGTTCATTCTCTGTTTCATACATATCCAAATAACCCAGAGAACTGGGTTTTCGCATTTCTAGAGCTGAACCCACCAAAACTCTACCATCATTTCCTTATAGATCCCGACACATAAGAGAACCCTATATTTCCTTAAAGATTTTCGAACTTTCCTAGGGCCCATTTGTTAGTCATGACTCTGAGCATTCATTTGGCCAAAATGTCAGACTAAATGTGCAACTAACATCTTGTATGTGTCAGGAGTTTCCAAAGAAGATACATGACATGATTGTATAGTAAGATTCAAGCTTATTTCTTAACCCGGATTCTTAATTCCAGCTCTTTCCACTAAGCGGGGCAGGTCTGTTTGGCAGCATAAGGACTCCTTTTGCTTTTCCGACTAATGTCAAGACTATTGTTCTCACATTATGACCTGCCTACTACCTGCTTGGGGACCAGTTAGAAATTTAACCCAGTGCAGCCTCCTAAACCTGCAGAAATGGATCCTCTACAGTGGAGTACAGGGGCATGAATCATTAAGGACCACTAAGCGACTCTCATGCCCAAGCCAGATGGAAGACTACTGGTTAGACCAATACCTCCACGTAGTTTTAAAACGTTGATCTTCCTCATGAGCTGTATAAAAACTAACAGACGCTAAAGTCAGGTCAATCAGTGAATGTCAGTTTATTGTAGAGAAAATCCACACTCTGTTACCATGCCAGAGTGTGACTGTTGAAGGTACTATGGCAACTTGAAGAGATTAGGAAGCACTTAAGGCAGAGTCTATAGGTGTGTGTGAATGACATATGGGCCAGCAAATGAATTAAGGAAGCCCACCCTGTAGAGGGTGGACCAACTGGCAGCTTGAACTATATAAAAAGGAAGGAAGAAGAAAGATTGATACAGGTTTCCCTGGGAAAGCTTTGGCCTTCACGATTATCTCCAAATGTTGACTTCCTCCTACTGCCAATTTCCATCACAGATATGCTGTAGTCTCCAGTCTTTGCCATCGTTTTCTGAGCAACGATCCGTAGAAGAACTGAATTGGCTGTTCTGCAGTCTCGTGCTGGTATTCTTCTACCTCACATGGGAGTAGGCACTGGACCCCCCAGATCTCACACATGCAGGCTGCCATTTTAAACTATCTGTTTCTCCTTGGACTTGGAACCCCTCCAAATAAATCTCCTTTATTTACAATTTCTGTTAATTCTGCCTCTCTATGAATCCTAAATAATCAATACACAGAGCAATTTAGCTTATTGCTTTGAATTACTCCCACCATCTGGAAATAAGGAAAAATCACAATTGGATTGGTCAGAGTTCTGGAATACTGGCTAGACTACTTGGCTTAAGAGGCACCACTGTGATTTAAAAGCATATAAAAGGCTCAATGTCAAAACACTGTCACTTTGTTGATTCTGTGTAGCTATGTTTGTGATTGTTCTCTATTCACCTCCTCTAAACACATGAGTCAGAGTAGGACCTGCTTTGCACACCTGCTCAATGACTCCCAACCATGCCCGTTACCTTCCTTTATCTCTGAGCCTGGCACGAGACGGTAATATTCCAATACTCAAATTAAGGATAGTATAAAAGCCCTTTGTATGCCTTAAGTTAAAGATTGTGTTTCAAAAGTATTTATTTATTTATAGAGAGGCTTACACTGGGGTACTGGTAACTAAACAGATATTAGCAAGGGGAAATTTTATTCTCCATTTTTATAAGTAGTACTTGGTCAGGAAATGAAGAAATATCTTTCAATCCAAGATTTGGGCTTTTTTAGGATTCAGAATCATAATTCCATCTCATCTATATTCTCATTCTTACATGTATACAAAGTACTCTTTTAAAGACTTACAATATACAGTATGACCAAGAAAGTAGAGCAGTCTTTAAAACGAGGACTTTGCCTTTTAGGTAGTCTGCTTCTCCACATTTCCTCAGGCTGAGAGTACAAATGGCCACCCCAGGCCTAGGAGGGAGGAGAATTAAATCTACATATGACTATATCCTGGTTTTTGACTTACCCTTTTCTATAAATTGGAGTGCTTCTGGGCATTCAAAGACAAGCAAACTGGCTGCCCGCCCCAATTTGGCCAAATTGTAAATAAATTTATTTCTCAGCTTCTCTCATAGGTGGCTGCTGGCAAATGAACAAACTCAGTAATCCAGACAGCAGAGGCCCAGCTCTGGGCCGACTAAATCCCTTGAGGTAACCATAATGGTTCATTGAAGGCTCTGTGAGGTTTGCCATGAGGAATTTTCTTAGATGAGTTTGAAGCTTCCTGCCAATGTACGCTCGTGCCATCTCAGTGTTTCCGACCATTGCGCTCTAGATGCCCTGGTTCCTTGCTTGCCGCTGCCCACTGACCCAGCCAAAGAAAGCAACTTATTTTGGTAAAAGAGTGATTTAGTCAAAGGAGACGGGAGAGCCCATGTGCCTCAAGTCACCACTTCACCAACTACAGATGTACCATGGGATTTCATAGCAGGAACAGGGTCCAGGGAACATAGTAAGAAAATGGAGATGCTTGGTTTGTTTCATCCCTTTAAAGGCCCAGAGAGCAAATATTTTAGGTTTTTACAGGCATCCAGTGTCACAACCACTCAACACTGTCTCTGCAGTAGGAAAACAGGCATGAGAGACACACACATTAAGGAGCCTGGCTGTGCTCCAATAAAACTTTTATCCATAACAACAGTCAGCAGGCCAATTAGCCCCACCGGCTACTTTGTTCACCTCTGGTTTAGACTAAAGACAAACAAATGACTTCTGTTGTTGTTATCTTTTTTCTAAGTCCAAAACCTCATCTTGTTTTTTAAGGTGGAAAATTTCTATGATGAGGAAAGAAACAGAAAGAACTGATTCAGGATCTTTACTTAAACCAATGAAAGATTTTGCTTTTCTCTTAATTGTTTTTTTTTTTTTTTAATTTCCCTCTTCCTCTTCGGCCTTCTCCATCAGCACCCAAGTGTTCCAGCCAGGACAACTGACTTTCTGGAAAGTGAAATTCAAAAGCACTAGGCAGAAACCCAAAATGGGGAAAAAAAAAAAAGAGTGGCATGGCCAACCAAGAACAGGACAGGGAGGAATTGGGTAGAAAGGGAGAGAGACAAAACAAGAGAGGGAAGGAGAAAGATTTTAAAAGAAACAAGAAAACCTCTACCTCTATGCATTTAAACTATTTCTTCCTTTATGTGTTCCTCCAAAATCTTCAGTCTTGGCAAGATAGCCTAACAGTTCATTTGGTCACTTGCCAAAAGAGATGGTCATTCACCTTTCTGGGGTAGACAGAAATGATTGCAGTCAAGAGCAAAGACAACTTCAAGTTTCCATGTAGGATTAGACAGAATGACTAATAATTCTAAATAACTCCACTCCTTTCTGCCTTTCCTTCTGTTTTTTTCTCTTAAAAAGAAAAAA
>PVKB01008227.1:0-19723 GCA_004027205.1 Ctenodactylus gundi | reverse complement strand
ACGGGGTCATCCTGGGGCTCATCTGCCTGGACCGCAGGCTGCACACCCCCATGTACTTCTTCCTCTCGCACCTGGCCTTCGTCGACATCGCCTACGCCTGCAACACGGTGCCCCAGATGCTGGCGAACCTGCTGAGCCCAGCCCAGCCCATCTCCTTTGCTGGCTGCCTGACTCAGACCTTCCTCTTTCTGACTTTTGCACACACAGAGTGTCTCCTCCTAGTGGTGATGTCCTATGACCGCTACGTGGCCATCTGCCGCCCACTCTGGTACTCTGCCATCATGAACTGGAGAGTCTGCACCATCCTGGTGGGGACTTCCTGGACGTTAGGTGTCTTCTTGGCCCTGGTCCATCTAGGATTACTCCTCCCATTGCCCTTCTGTGGGCCTCAGACGGTCAATCACTTTTTCTGTGAAATCATAGCTGTCCTCAAACTTGCCTGCACAGACACCCGCATCAACGAGCTGGTGGTGTTAGCCGGAGCAGTGTCCGTGCTGGTGGGGCCCTTCTCCTCCATTGTGACGTCTTACCTGCAGATCCTCCGTGCCATCCTGAGGATCCAGTCAGGGGAGGGCCGCCAGAAGGCCTTCTCCACCTGCTCCTCCCATCTCTGCGTGGTCGGGCTCTTCTATGGCACAGCCATTGTCATGTACATTGGGCCCCAACATGGAAAATTTAAAGAGCAGAAAAAGTATCTCCTGCTGTTTCACAGCCTGTTTAACCCTATGCTCAACCCTCTGATCTACAGTCTGAGGAACAAAGAGGTGAAGGGTGCGCTGAAGAGGATGCTGCTAAAGGAAGGGGCACCATGAGCGCCTTACGTAGTAATAAAATCTGAGTTTAAAGGGACTTGTAAATTTATCTTAGTGAGTATCTTTGTAGGGTAGATAACTATGTTCTGTAGAAGGTTCTTCCCATCACCTGACAATTTCTCCACAACCCCTTCCTAGATTCCCATCCTCCTCCCCTCTTCTAGCATTGCTGTTTGGAGCTACACGAAGTGCCACATCACTCAACGCTACAAGAGTATTTTTACAACAGTTTCATCATGTGCATGATTTTAATGTGATTAGGTTAAATGTCCTGAATAAGAGAAAATAAATTTACATCACTTTTTGTTCTGTAAGAGATATAGGCTACATGTGATATATGAAAGAAGGAATTGGTAGATTACTCATAATAAAAGGTAGAGTTTCATAATATAGCTTTATTCAAATATTTCAGTTTTCCTAAAGTTATTCTACTAGTATCTATTTGTGGTACATAACAATTACATTCAGCTTGGGGAACAGGTGCATATACATATTAAATCAATCATTTTTGGTTTCCTTTTCCATTCCCACCTTCTTATCTCCCCTTTTCTTTACATCCCCCTCCCTGTCTACAAAATCTACCTCTCTGTTTCCTATAATATCTATTACATTAAATATTTTAATTTAAGAGTATAATCTTGAGAACAAGGTCCACATCTAAAATAGGTTATGCTCTTATGACAGTTGAATGTTGTAGGGCAAAAATAAAAAAAATTTTTTTCCAATCCTTCTCTGATTGATAGGAGGTAGGGGAGGATTACAGTAACAGAAGGGAGCCAAAGAAAGCAAACAGAAGTGACAGCATCTCTGAAGTAGCTAACATACTTTCTGCCATTAACTTGGTCAACTGTCTCTTCAGAAAAATGATCAAAGTTGGAGATACCAGTCTGACAAATCATAACAGAGTAGAATTGTTTTGATGAGTAGCTGCTCAGTGAGGCTACAGAAAGAAAGCAACGGGAATATTATTTTTTACCACATCTGAGGAAAGTTAGATTATCTTTTTTGCTCAAATATGAAAATTTTTCACTCAATTATTTATATAGTGATATAAAATAATAGTTTAGAAGTAATGGAATAAGACATATAAAATCACTTCTTTCAATGCTTTCCTAAAATATAACTTAAATTTTTGAACAATTTTGCCATTGAGATATGCACAAGGTTGAATGTCACTCAGAGGGAGTATAACTTACCTCGAGTATGAGCAGCTACAGGGTGACAGTTGACCAGAGGGTTTGGGAGAAGTTGGCAGGAAAGTGTGTTCTATTTAATGAGTGCAGGAAACAAAGACCCAAAGGAAGTAAATAACGTGCAAACTATGGAAGAGTAGAATGTAGCCCTAGATTTGCTGATATGAAAAGAAGATATCACAAAAAAGCTGAATAGCAGTAGAAGCAAAAATTCAAAACAAGAAGTATAGTAACAAGTACATTTCAGCTACCTATAAAATTTTCACATCATGATCAAATCAGATGTATTCCAAAACTTTGAGGATTACTTAATACCCAAATTTCAAGCAGTGTATTTTTCTATTTTACTGAAGACATACAACTGGGAAAATTAAGCAACAAGAAGAAATAAAAAAGTAACATGTTTGGAAAGGAAATAAAACTATTTACAGATTGACATAATCTGGTATACAGATTATTCTAAGGAATGTCCACAGGCACCTACAAACAAAATTATAGCTAATAAATGAATATTGAAAGATTTCAGAATGTAAAAGCAATATATACAAATTAGATACATTTCTGAATACAAACAGTGAAGAATATAAAAATAAAAAGAATGATTCAATTTATAATATTATCAATAAAATAATTAAGAATAAAGTTAGTAAATGAAGTTAAAGACTTATGGACCACAAATGGCAGTATATCGATGAAAAAAGTTAAAGAAAGTCTCAATAAATTTTGAAAAAGGCAGGCCATATTCATAGATTGGAAGATTTACTGTTGTTGAGATGCTAGTAGTGCAAGATTTGATCTGCAAACTCAACACCATTCCTGTGAAGATCTTGCCTGTTTTGTAGAATCTGATATGCTGATTTTAAAATTAATACAGAAATGCAAGTAACTCAGAAGAGTGTATGATTTTGAAACTTACTACAAAATTATAGACATTTAGAGTCTGTTGTAATGGCAAGAACTAAATATATAGATCAATGACCATCACTTGAACGTATGTATGTTTGGCCAATTGATTTTAAAAAGGAGGGCAGTGATGAATACATGTCAGTTTCACAGGGCAATGAGTTTCTGAATGTTTAGTTGGACATTATTTTGAGTATATCTGAGATTAATTTTTGAATTAGTAGACTGAGAAGGCAAATTGTTTAATGAAATATGTTAGAAGCCTAAATAAAACAAAAATTGATAGAGACAGTTTTTACTCGTTCTGCCTAATGATCCTTGAGCTGAGACATGGGTTTATTCCAGCCATTGAGTCTCTTGGCTCTCTAGTTTCTAATTGTGGTTTGGGTCTGGAGGGTCCCCCAAAGCCTTATGTACCTATGGATAGTGGATAGTGGGTACTGTTGGGAGGTGGGATGCGTGGGGCCTTTCCTGGAGGGGTGTGTGCTAGTTCTGTCGCTCCTGCCAGTCTTGTCTTTGTTCTGCCATGTTGTGAGGATCTCCATTTCTGGAGCCCCAGCTCTGGCCTGGGACTGGCTCTAGCTCTGCCGTGTGATTCTTCCATCTCCCAGCTGCCCACTCATGAACAAACTGAGACCTTCTGAAACTTGAAGATAAAATAAATCTTTCCTCCCTAAGTTGTGAATGTCAGGTATTCTGTTCCAGCAACGAAAAGTAACCAAAAAGTGGTACTGAGAGTGGGGTTGTTGCTGTGACTTTACCTGACCATGTGGTTTGGAAACCTTTGAAACTAGTTTTGTTAATCTTTTAAAAAATCTTTTCCTCCTGCCATTTCCCCCCACTTCTCAGCATAGAGCTGACTAAAAGCTTCAAACAGTACTCATGCCACAGCCTGAACACTGGGCTCTCTTGAAATCTCCTCCCTCAGACTAAGGAGTCCACCACTTTTAATTTCATTTTCAGGCAATGTCCCAGGACAGGGACAAAATGTCAACATGCTTTTTGTCACAGCATAGCACGCATGGTTTCTAGATCAATGGCCAGTTAAGTCCTTCTTTTCATCTAAAACCTTTTGGGCCTGGCTTTTGCAATCCACACTTCTGTCAGCAATCTGGTCTTTTGAGCTCTGACCAGAACCTCCCATCAAGCTCAGTTCACAGCATTCAGAGGCTTCTCTAGCCAGTATCTTCACATCTTTCCCAGCTCCTCCCAAAGCAAGTTCCAAAGGCTTCAAAATCACATCATTGGCTGCCATAAAGACAAGAGACTGTGAGTCTTCTGTAGGTACATGGACACAACTTGGAATTATTACATTATGTGAAGTGAATCAGATTCAGAATATTAAATATCATACAGTGTAATAAGAGAAACCCATAGTATAAATAATAAAGTCAAGTGGAAGAGAGATTAGGACTTGCAGGGGGAAGGGGTGGGGGGAGTGAGAGTGAGGTGAGCCTCCGAGAGGAAGAGGGAGAAGTATATGAAGCTGATGTAATATGTGTACAAAAATTTCAAGTTTAATGTAACAACTGTGTATCATGATATATACTAATAAAAAGGGGACAAAATTTTTTAAAAGAGAAAAAAAATCACATCATTGGGTAAAGTTATGGCAGAAGCTCATGGAGGTCACCTCACTGGGGAAAGCTGCTCACTCATGGCAGACAAACAGGAAGCCAAGTCATCAAGGAAGGCTGAACTAGCTTATATCCTTCCTGGTCATGCTCCGGTGACCTGCCCCGCCTGGGTCGCCTCTCGGTGTTCCACTCCTTCGAGGCTAAGCCCCAGTCATTATTCCTTCTAAGCCACATTCCAAGGAATGTGCCATGTTCTCAGCATTCACTACATGCCCTTAATCCACTACCTGACAGGAATCTACCCCTCCTGACCAGGCCCCACTTCTTAATAGCACATAGTGTCGATAGGTAATCTGAGTATTCAAATACACGAGGCTTTGGGGAGACATTCCAGATCCAAACCATAATAATCCTGAATATCAAAACAATCAAAATACCATTTTTTTTTTTTGTACTGGAGAATAACTCCAGAAACTTTACATGGGGCTACATCCCCAACCCTTTTATATTTTGAGATCGGTTCTTGCTAATTTGTTAAATTGCCCAGACTGGATTAAAATTTACAATCCACCTTCTGTAACCTACAAATATGCTGGGATCACAAGCATGAGCCACATTTGAAAATAAATACAGGAAAAATAATTGTAGTAGCAATTTGAAAATAAATACAGGAAAAATAATTTTAGTAGCAATGTCAGAATATTGGCTCACTAATTGTTTCAAATACACCACACAAGTGCTAAAAACTGGACAAATGGAGTGAGTGCTTGGGAACTCTTTACAATATTTCTATAAATCCAAACTATATTGAATATTTAATTAAAAAGCAGTTTTGGATTGACCATCATTTGTTATATTTTGCACTATTTCTCTAATAATACATCAACCTCACAAAGAATAATTATCTTGAAATTGTATTCTAATTTTGAAGAATTACACTAAAATTCAAGTAAATTTCTTTTACTTTCTTTGAATTCAGCTATGCCTACACCTGTCAACTCTACAAAATCAATATTTATTTTTCCCTTCCATCAAGTTTTTGTTTTAGATTTTCTTCCAGTTGTATAAATGAGCTAACAGAATATTAAATTTTACTTCACATACGCTGTTTTAAGACATCACCCTAGCATCATTCTCATCAAATAAGAGCCTAACTGAGGTAAATAATTACAAATTTAAAATGATCTCTCTCATCACAGTTGTATGTTTTTCTCCAACCCTTAGTTACATGCCAGATGTGTCATTTATCAATTTTAATCTAATATCAAAAGGCTTAGAATAAAGAGGTTAAAAAACCTGACCCAAAGGTTATATGTACATTTAGGGGGGTAAAAGGCAGAAAAGATATGTTTTAAAATTGGGATGAGTAATCACTGGCTCAAAATTGAGGACAATCAGAAAATCACAGGAAAAAAAAATCTAATTTCTATCATCTTCCAAATTAAAAAAAAAATACCCTTGCAGTAGAAACTTTTGATAATTCTTTTTTCCAATAACACTGATCGGCAAGCTAAGAGAGCCCTTTCCCTAGGGAGTAAAGTCCCCCTAGTGCTGCCTTAACAAGCTCCGTGGGGCACAGAGGGACCACGTCATGAAAGTTCAAGTTTTCCAATGAGATTTAGAGGCAGGTCCAGTCCCAAGATCAAGTCCACAACAAATGCAATCCTCAGGCACCATATTCTGTGACACAATCCACTGTATGACTGATGTCTGGGAAATGTTTAGATGACACTCTTCCTGAGTAGAAACAATCCTCAATCTCCCTCAGCTCTCACTGTTCTACAGCAGCACATGCACACACAGACAGACAGACAGACACACACACACACACACACGACACAACTGTCAAGTCAACAGGAGAGAGCATTACACTTCTCTGTAGAGAAGACATGGAATGTGGGAAGGCACTTTGTGCTTTGTTCCCTGGACTCCACAGATACGGCCCTTGGGAACGGGATGGCTAAAAGTGATGAAGACTGCACATCTAGAAGCTACCTGAGCCCTCATGCCCTGTGCCAGTCTCCAGGGCAGGAAGAACATCTAGAACTTGTCTTCCACCAAGTCTACCTCTGGATCAGTGATTCAGCTCCATTTTTTTCCTCTTTGTAAGTTTTCCTGATTTTCAAGTGCAACTTGAAGTTGCTAGAGATATTTTCTTTACTAGTTTTACAAGATAGGTACAAGGCTGTGGGCTGGGCAAAATTTTCAGATTTAGGAAGTAGAAGATGGGGATGTCTTCTTGGCCCTCTGTTGGGTCACAGAGAGGTGATGTGTGATTCTTTGTTGTTGAAACATAACATAGTCTCAGATACTTGTCTGCTTAGTTTCACCCCTTGCCTGGTCACAACTGGGAGGGGGCCATGGTCTGTGTGCCTGGCTGGTGATACAAGCCCTCTAATCTTACTGCTCTTTCAACAAAGAGATGAATTCTGGGGTGTTATATAATTTGTCATGAGTCTGTCTCTCTCTCTCTCTCTCTCTCTCTCTCTCTCTCTCTCTCTCTCTCTATCTCTGCCTCTGTCTCTCTCTCTCCTCACTAAGAACATCTACCTTCTTACATTCAAAAATTTTTCTCCAGTTAGGAAAAGAGGCACTTCAGGTGTTCTTTTCTCTGTTGCCCAGAAAGGACAGATTTGCTAGTAAGTGTCAAGGAAGTCTTCTGAGTCTTCTAGTGTTTGATGAACATGTTGTTACTATTTCTCCCAGTAACAGACATGTCCAGGTATTAAATGAGCCAGAGAAGCTTATCTTGGTTGATGACTCAGGATGACACTTCAGGAATAACTGATTTCATCCTGAGGAAACTTTATCTAATCCCGAGGTGGTGACTTGTCATTTACCATTGTCACTTTAAATTTGGGCTAAATTTCTAAGGAAAAGAACAAAATGGAAATACAGTAAAATATCCCTACCAATTTCCTTAACCTGCATGTGTCTGTTTCTGGCCAAATACTGGAAACTTTTGCTTTTAAATTTTTAAAAAGTTATATGCATTTTTACTCTTTTTACATTTGTTTAAAGTCACTTTTGAGGAAGATTTTAAAGTGACAAAACTCTGTTAAAATGTATTGCTATTAAATTGTAACATGCAAAAATAAGACAGAGAGCAGTCATCCTTTGTCATATGGAAGCGATTTAATCTTTTCTGCCTGTTTTGCTGCTACAAAGTCACTAAGATACAGTTCCAATTTATAATTGTGAGAGTTTTTTACCTTTCATATTTATATATAAATTGGACCTGAAAAGTTTTTGTGCATATGACGTGTGTTAGAGGTCACATGTTTGTGTTCACCCACATGGATAGCCAGGTGACCATCATAGATATGTTATTTATAATATATTATCTATCAAAACCATACTATCACCTTAATCTTAGATCATCCAAGTCTGGACTTTTAAATTATCCACACTGTTTTGTAGACTACTTCCTTACTGTTGTCCCACTACCGCACTGACTTAATTATAATGGCTTTTAAATAAGTGTTAATAGTCAATAAAATAAATACTCCTGCGGCAGTTAGGGTAGAGTGTCTACTTGATTGGCCTTGGAATCTACCCATAGGGTTGATGGGTCACGGAGGCATGGCCTTGAGATCTATGTCTGGCCCATGCATCTTCCTGTCTGGAACTGTTCCTCTCTGCTTCCTGTGCACCAGGAACTAAGCCATTTTGCTCTGCCATGATGTCTCTGCCTGGAACCCAGATGGCCACGGGCTGAAAGCCAAATTCCACCACTCTTCCTTTAAGTTGTGACTGCTGGGCATTGTGTCCCAGCAACAGGAGAGCTGAGAAATACACTTCCATTCATTTTCTATTTGCAAACTTCCCCCATTATTCTGTATCTTTTGCATTTTCATAGGACATTTAGAAGATTATTAAATTCAAACTATAAAATATGCACTAGCATTTTAATTTGACATTGAGAGCACAGATTAATTTGATGAGCTGTTAAATGTTTATGAATTTTCCAATCCATGAGCACAATTACAGATATGTATGTTCTTAATTTTTATATTGACCTTGAATCCAGAATTTTTGTAAATTCACTTATTTTCAATTAACTTCCAGAAAACTTTTTAGTGTGCTTTAACATGCCCTATATTAACATTTGCATTTAGGGTAATAACATTTTGCATTCTCCATATTAATTCTTGTGCTCTTTACTGCTTGCTGATATACAGCTAGCTAGTTTCCAGTCAACATTCAATAGAAGTTGTGTCAGCCTAGCACATTATGCTTACAACATTACTCAGATGGAATGCGTTTTACATTTTACCAATAAACATAACATTTCTGTAGGTTTTACAGACATTCTTTCTCAGATTAAAGAATTTTATTTTTGTACTTGAAGTCTGTTAAGTGTTTTTATATGGAAGAATCCTGAATTTTATTTTCATCATGTTTTTTTCTTTCCCTATTGGATATATTATCTCTCATATGCTTAGATATAATATGCAATATCGAGTTGTACTACCAGCTCCTATTAACATTTCATCGTTTCATTTTTGACCTCTTTGTGTGGTTGAGGGTTACTGAACAACTGGATGCTTTAGGTGTGACTCTAGTAAAAACTTTGTTGTATCAGACTTGGTAGTCTGATTTTAATGTCTTCTAATTACCTTTAATGTAATAAATAAGCACTCTACACAGATAAACTTGCTTATTTTGAGACTTTTTGATTTTCAAAATATAACAGGAAATAAATCTCTGCTTTGTGTGTTTAGCCTGCTTTTGTTGAATTGCTAATTCTTTTACATTTTATTTACTTTGCAATTTTAGAAACCATAAATTCTTCTAATTTTATATAATCCTTATTTAGTGCTAATATCCAAGTTCAATAAATTATTCTAGTAAATTTAAAGGCTGAAAATAAATATCCTTTTTGATCCAGTGATACCTCTTCTAGGAATCCCTTCAAAAGGGTTAAAAGCATCATATAGCAGAGACACAGCAGCACAACTAACAATAACTAAGATGTGGAAGACACCAAAATACCTATCAACAGACCAATGGATACACAAACTGTGATATATGTACACAATGGAATACTACTTGTCTACAAAGGCAGACAGGCTTGAGGCTTTTGTATGTAAATGGAAGTAACCTGAGACCCTCATACTCGGTGAAATGAATCAGAAGCAGAACCTTAAATATCAAGTGGTTTCTGTAATACAAGAACCCAGAATACAGAACTAAATGGGGGGGGGGGGGGAGTGGGAGCTAGGGGGTAATGGGAAGGTGTGGAAGGGTCAAAAAGAGAAAGGGGAAGGGTTTGTAATTTTGATTATATATATATATACACACACACACACATATATAGCACACAATACTCAAGTTCAATGTAAACATATATCACATATATATAATAAAATGGGAAAATAACTTTAAAGACACACAGCATTTCAATTCTCATGAATAATCTCAGTGTTCTTATTAAAATTCTGTTCCTGTTAACTTACTCTTTACTAAAGATTTAATATTATCCTTCTAAATAATTATTTTAAAGATTGTAAGTCATAAAATTTACTAAGTTCTTCTTACCAAAGTATATGTTAATATTGTTTTTATATATTCAATTATCTTTGTATTAATTTTATTCTTATTGAGAACTATTCCTTAACAATATGTTGAAAATCTATCGGGCCCTCAGTATTCTTATTTGGGTATTTAGCCATATCTTACGTGTTTCCATCATTCAAGACAGTTATAGAAATTTTTTTTTCAGTGTTAATGATGAAAGCTGTACCTCACATATGTGAGGCAAACCGTGTCAAAATTTTAGAATGACAGCTTCTCCCTTTTTTGGCATGAAAACTATTAGCTTGCTGTACATGGCACCCAAGTCTAGCCATTCTCAGGAACAGAAGAAGATCCTATCTTTGTTTTACAGCCTCTTCAACCCCATGCTGAACCCCCTGATCTACAGCCTGAGGAATGCAGAGGTGAAAGGAGTTTTAAGAAGAGTTCTTTGGAAACAAAGATCAATGTGAACGATGGTTGGGAGATTCTGTACGGGCAGATTGGATTCACATGATCCTAAATTCCATAGTTTCCTTTTGAGAACTTTAGCGATCCCAGTTTATCTTTTTTCTTCATATAAAATGAAAAAAAAAAAGAACCATAGATGCCAAACCTGAGATAAGCAGAAAAAACAGGCCATCCCCATTCATAAACACAAACAAAAGTATCTTAAGGAAAACAATAGTAAAGCAAGTCTAGCAAACAAAATGAAAGTGTATTACAATCAGGTGATTGATATCCCAAAATGAAATTTTAATAAGTTGACTTGACCAATTGACGTGTTTAAAGCAATGAAAATAATTTAAAATTTTGCACAAAAGGATTTAGTTTTTGATTCCTCAGGAATAATTAACAAAGATTGTAAAAGATCCAAAGATATGGTTAGAAAAATTTATTGAGAGACTATGGTAACTAGGTAAGCAGATATAAAGGTGGGTTGTGCCATGTTTTTGGATTGTAAAACATCATTTTACAATGATTCCATCTCCCCAAATTGACTAGTAAACTCTCAATCAATATTCCACAATATCCTTGTAAGATGTAAAGATTTGTTCAGAACGCTCTTGATTTCTTTAGCATTCTCTTTCATCTGATTTTCCAGGCAGAAAGTTTGCATCAGTTATAGTACAACTGGAAGTAATAAAGACAATAAAGATATTGTCCATCTATTTGCCCTTTCTTGTCTCTGTCTGGGTTCTTCAAAGTTTGTTGCTTTGTTTTTTATCTGCTTTCTATGCCCTCTCCACCACATCAGACATCCCTCCAGAGGCATCAGGTTTCCTTTGATCTGAAGGGCTTGACTACCAGGGATGCCATGGGCCTGTCCCTGAGCGAGGCACCCTAGTGCACCATCTTATGCTGACTCTCTTTGTCTCCTCCCTTTTCTTGGTGGAGCACATCCTGTAACAGCCTCATATGGTTAAAAACGTGCACACTGATGGCCATGAAAGTGAAAACAGTCTTCAGCATTTCAGAGTCTGTATCATTGTTTATAATATTTTTATGTTTAGTTTCCATGTGATTTTCAATCCTTTTTCAAAAAGAAAAGGAAAAATAAATGACTCAAGGCTCATGAAAGATGTGTTTTTGTCACAGAGAGAGCTAAATGGCAAAAGCATACTTGGGCCCAGCTGCAAGTCTAACAATTAATGGCAGTCAGCAAACATTTCTATTTAAAATTCACCTGTACTTATAAAGATTTATGATCACTGATGGGAACTTGTGTGCTCTGTAGTATTTATTCTTGCTAAGGTGTAGAACGGCAAAAATGTAACACTCACAAGAAGCCCAAGACTCTTCACAGGACAACTTTTTGCTTTAATAATTTCAAAGACTAGAAGTAAAGATAGAGAAGTCATGACATAAAGCTTTACATCTGCAGTAGCCTTTGTTAAGGGTCATTATTATGTCCCTACCAGAAGAAAAAAAATGTGCTAATGTTTTCTATCTGAATAAATATGCACAAAAATAGTATCTTTACCTCTAGTCGCATCTTGGTGAATGAACTCCAATTTTCTCTAATTCACCTTCTTGTAAGAAAAATGAACAATAAAAAAATACTGGAATTAGAAACTTCAACTACAACCTTGAAGCATGCTCAGTGTCAGGGTTTTGATCCATTTCTGTGGGAACGCAAATTTAGGTTGGGCTGATTGGAGAGTCTCATGAATGCTTCAAAGAACTTCAAATATATTTAAAATTAGAGAGTTGCAACAAGAATAAAAATTGGTCTGAAACAATAAAGAATAAGAGTTTTAAGAGTCAGAGCCATCTGGAAATAGTTTACATGAATGCAGAAGAGAGTATATGCGGGAGAATATGAAGGAAGCAAGTGTCTACTTACTTAAATTTTTAGAAAAAGTATTTACTCCTTCTTAAATATTTTCTCTGCTCTACAATTTAACTTTTATTTTGAAGGGTTTCTTTGGCCGCAGCTCAAGAACTAAGACTGTAAAGATTAAGAATAGACTCTTCAGGAGTAAGAGCTAGAAGGATTTTATAAGCATTAAATATTATCAGAGAGAGAGAGAGAGATTCATTTTATCTGTGAATTTCAACACATGACTTGGAAATAGAAACATTGCTAAGAAATCTGGAGAAAATTAATGCATACCTGAGCTGTCAAATAAAAGTTGGCTTTCCTTTGCTTTGGATTTTAATTTTCACAATTATTATTACATAAAGTGTAGCAGGTATCATCGAAGCCACTTTGTACCCCTCACCGGGCCCATTCTCCTCCTCTTCTCCTGCAAAAGCTTCTGAGTCTCACACATTAGCTAAGCAGGCCACCACAGAGAAGATGTGCTATGCAAATGTGTTCCCCCACATGGGCAGGCTGTTGCGCATGTGTTAGCAACTTGCTTTTAAAAATCAACATACTTCTCAATCCAGTTCTTTCATGTTGGGTGTTGCTTTCTTATTATCTGAAGATCACAAAATGTATCTGCTTGTCTCTTAATGAACATTCAGATGTTTTCTCTCCCTCTCTTTTTTTCTCCTTTAAGAGCCCGACTGAGATGTAATTGGTATACCACACAACTCATCCATTTAGAGGACACACACCAATGAAAACATATTTTTAATTTGACAAATTTGGAGACGTTGTTTTGCAATCGCCTTTTTCCAATGGGAGACATCACCATCTCTGGGATGGGGCCTTAATAGGGTCTACGGGGCCTCTAATCATGAGAGAACAAGATTTATTATAGTCTCTCCTCATTGTCAGCAAGAAGAGTTGAGCAGGGGGACAATTTTAAGATTGGCAAAATAGATAATATTTGAGGGAATTTCATTCCTACCTCATTTTGACATTTTCTGCACTGTCTTACCACTGACCTCAACCTCACCCAATCTCAGGCAAACATACACAAACCCACCCCACGGGAGGCCTAGGCGAGCAAAATGAATAAACATGGGAGAGTCATTAGTTCCCACATTAAGAGGAAAGTAGCAAATTGCCTAGTTCTCACTGGGGGGAGTAGACCCAGTGAAACATGGTGGTTCTATCTCTGAACGCTATTTATGTCAGGTGGGGTAGAGGGGTGAGTTGTATTCTAAAAAATAAAAGGAAAAACCCAACTTTGCAGAAACAACTCTCCCAGACAGCTGAATCTGGGTTCCACACCCCAAAGAGGCCTTTTGAGAGACAAAATCCCACCCTTGTCTGTAATATATTCAACTTTTCCCTCTCTGATGTTTCTACCTAGCGCAATTCTGAAGTGTACAGGAAACACTAAAGATGACCTCATTGTGAGTTATAGTGGTTTAGTTTTCTCTCAGAAGGAGGCTGCTAATTGTAGAGAGGAAATGGACATGAGCAACATCGGAGGCTCCGCGTGTTTGTGACAGAACACCCTCACTGTGTCTCCTGCTGGCCACCGGGCTCCTGAGCAGATATCTAGGAACTTCTGCAGATCCTGCGCGGTGGCCACAGTTCCTCTGACCTCTTGGCCTCTCCACCCACATCCCCTTATCATCCATGGCAGCTGGTGTGTTCATCAGTCCCAGAAAAGAGGATCAAGCAATGTCCAAATCAGAGAAGATCTGGCTACGGAGCCACAAAGAATGCCAGGGGCTGCATGGCTCAGGAGCCCCTTGCTCATGATAAACCCTGAGATCGGAGGAGCGCCAAGGTTTGCTCATCCTAAGAATGCATTTTCTTCCCCTCCACTAACTGCCTGGTCCCACACATCCTCCGAAGCACTGTGTCCTTTAGGACACACTCCCCACTGTGCAGGAGACAGATGGTGTCCTCTCCCTTGGGGCTCCAGCCCCCGTGCCAGCAGTTTTCCCTCTGCTTCTTCCTTGTAACAGAGAAGCTGCTGAGCACATGGCATATTCCCTATGGTCACTGGACCCAAAACTTACTCTCCAGGGATGGTCTCAAATCTCTAACAATAATAATACTCATGCTCTTGTTAGATGTGCTGCAAGAGTCGACTTCTTTCATCCTCTCAACTCCACTGTGAAGTAGGATGCATAGCTGGTCCAGCTGTGCAGACACGGGAGATGACACAGAGAGAGTCACTCAGATGTCGCAAGCCAAGAATGGAGGAAAGCCAGGATTTTAACCCAGGCAACCTGGTTCGAGGATCAGACTTTGGTTTTAAACTATGAAGTTCATCAGGACCGAGTTGAGTGTCAGAGTTAACCATTGAGATGGTAAGTAAATTCCAAGCAAGTGCAAAGATTTGGCAAATGTGCGTTAATGTGATCTCAGACCCATACCTTTAGTTTTTCCAGAACTCTGATTCTCACAGCAATATCAACAGAGTATTTGCTTCGTGTTGCTATTACACATCATAAATATGTCTCTCTTTTCCTACTAACAGATTAGGTGCCTACAATGTAAAGATCTGTATTTAATTCTTCAACATAGAAGTGAGGTCCCTTTAAAGAATGTTTGTATCTTCTTAAATGCCTTTTCTAACTTAAAAATAAAAAAATTAATAGAAATGGAAATAATAGGTATTTTTACTTACACTGAAAAATTGCCCCAAGACAGAGCAATCTAAATAAGAAAGTGCTTGCAATGCCATGTTACCTGTGTTGACTTCTAAACCCAATTGTTTCAGGTTTTTTCTCCATGCTGTGGTTTTCTCATGGCAGCTAACACATCTTAAATTCACTGATACCTGTTTATTGGCACCTGTTCTTCATATCAACCCTTGAGCTGTCTCCTGTCATGGAGCTGGGCCCAGTGGCAAAGGTCTATAATCCCAGCACTCTGGAAGACTGAGGCAGGAGGATCACAGATTTGAGACCAGCCTGCACAACTTAGAGAGAATTAAGGAGATCCTGTCTCAAATTTTCAAGAAAGGGAGGGAGGGGAGACCTGAAGGATGTAGCTCAGGGCAAAAGCCCTGGGCTCAAGTGTTAGTACTAAATAAACTAACACATCAGTAAATAAATAAATGCCACATGAAAAACTCCATAATTCTGGATTGTTTTCCTATGGATTTTGATTAGCCAGACACAATTCTAATCATTTGGCGAACAAAGCTAATGGCTTGAATTTGTAACTCCTGACACATCCAAAGGCTTGTTTCCCCAGGTCTGTGGCCAGGTGTGAGAGGAGCCCAGCACACTCCTCCAGGGTGAGAGCCCGTGGGCTGGTCTGCCCTGCCTGCCCAGACTCCATCTTCAGTAGGTGGATTTCCTGGCCGCCTACTTGTGCTCAGCTGCTGCTGCTCGTCTTTAATCTTTAAACTCACTTCTTTTCCTGCAGATCTCCTATGTCTCATCACAAGACTATTTTGCGAAGAAATTTTGTCTTCCTAACTACCTGTGTCTTTTTAGGGTTTTTCTTTTATCTTGAAAAAAAACCAGAAGGTGCATTACAGATAAGGAAATTAAAATCTATATGTGACAATGTCCCATTATGTCAAATGGGTGATTGTACAGGTTGGGCCCTTATTCAAAATCAGATGGAGGTCACAATAATCTGCAGCCTGATTTATGAGGCACTTCTGTTTCATTTAGTACATGATCTGGGTCATTCCTGTCCTGGGAGATCTCAGGAAGAAAAAAATGGGCTTTATAAACATAAATAGTGGTGAGGTTCCTCTTGTTGGGTACTCTTGTACAATGCAGTGATTTATTTCTTAATCTCGGATCAGAATAGAGGAGAAAAAATAATGTGCAAATTTAATTGTATATTACATTGTGAAATCTTCCCAAATGGAAATGTCCTTTTTCTTTTTCTCCTCTGACACTGCCTAAGGCTTATTGAAAAACAAAGGAGCCAACAAATTGTGTGAAAGGTGAGTCATTGCGTAATCTTACTTTGTGGGAATGTCACTGGAAACAATTTCATGTTCCGCTTAACAATCTGCCTATATACACATCAATAGACACAAAGTTATGTTAAAATATAAATCACACCATCCTTAACACACATACACTGGCTTACATAATGAAATGGAGATCTGAATGATTCTTTGCATGGATTTATGATATTCTACACTACAGTGGTATCCAAATACATTTAAGCCACCACCAACTTTTACATCGATTCTGAATGTTTAAAACTACCCAATAGTCACAATGAACGTTGATACCATGGTTCAAGCATGCTGGATACTTTCTTTTCCCAGAATGCACCAAGAGCTTTTGACCCAGACAATTTGTCTCTATTGTTTCTCTCTGTTCTCTGTACCAGGAAGCATCCTCTGCGACTCTGGTTGGAATTAATTCCCCTTCATCACTTAGGCTCAAGTACATGGTAAGAGAGAGAGAGAGAGAGAGAGAGAGAGAGAGAGAGAGAGAGAGAGAGAGAGAGAGAGAGAGAGACAGGGAGCGGGAGAGAGGGGGGAGAGAGAAAGAGGGGAGAGAGGGAGAGAGGGAGAGAGGGAGAGGGAGAGGGAGGGAGGGAGGGAGGGAGAGAGAGAGAGAGAGAGAGAGAGAGAGGCTGCTTTCCTAACCACCTCATTTAAGACAGCTGCCTTACATCAAGTAGCTTTCAATTAGTTCATTCTTTTTTTTCCCCACAGTTCTGTTCACAATCAACAATTACGTGATGTCCTTGTTTACTCCTGGTGGCTTAAGAGTAGTAACCAAACATGCTTTCTGTATGCTCTAAATCCAGAAAATATATACAGGTATTGAGAAGTGAACACAGGTGTAAGGTAAACATTTTTTAAAATACATGTTTTATTACTGAGGCTTATTTAAAAACATGGTTTATGTCTATTATTGTCTAGATTTAGATGTCACCCAAAAGTCTCGTGTATTTGGACGTAATGGGATAACTGTGGAATTGTGTGCTGCTGGGAAGTGGGGTCGGCTGGAAGGGCCAGACACTCGGGATTTAACCTGAAGGGATTATGTCAACTTGTTGAGACTGAGGAGCACTTATGGCAGAGCTTCCAAGTGTGTGTGATTGATTTGTGGGTCAGGAAGTGAAGGAGGGGCATCCACCCTGGGTGTTGGGGGCAGAAATGACAGTTGAACTAAGTAAGGAATGAGAAACATTGTTACATCTTCCTCTTTCCTGAGTCTTCAGACTAATGGGCTCCGGCTTCACTTGGCTTCCGTCTGCAATGCTGTGAGTAGCTTTCCAGCTTCTGCCATGGGATTCCATCACTGCCAGCTTCCCATGAATGGAATACGTGAGACCTTTTGAAACTGTAAGCTAAAATAAATCTTTCCTCCCTTAAATTGTGAATGTGGGTATTCTGTCCCAGCAAGGACAAAGTAAGTAAAACAATGTCTTTCAAAAAAATTCTCTCTAAATTAAAATCACAACCATTAGCCCAGCCTCAGACCCAAGAAAGAGAAAACATGTTCCCTTTTGCCCTCTGCCCACAGGGGTGGACACAAAAATGGCCAGAAGAGAAAACAGGGAAGGCCTCCTCAGTTTCCATATAAAATAGGAAGCAGAGAGGGTGGGGATAGTCCAAAATGATTCCACCCCAAGTAGGAATGTGAAGTTGGAGAAGTGGCCCCTCACAGTGACCTCACTATTTCCGTGTCCTCTCGAGACTGTGTCTCCCTTATCCAGTTACTTCTACACAGCGTACAACATGGATAGCACATCCGGCGCTCAAGGATGTATCTAAGGATCTGATAAAGTAGAAACTGACTGCATAAAGTTGCTCACTTCTTAAATCAGCAAAGGTTACAACTTGGAATAGTGGTTCTTGGTGAACACACAGCAAACTGGTATCATTCTCACACACTGTCAGCGTACTTACACTGATTTAGATTCATAAATTTTGTGTTGCTATCAATATAAATAGAATAGAATGTGGAAGTTATTTGGAAGGGATTTCACATATAACATTAGTGACACGGTAAACATAAAGAACAGAGAGCTGTGACCTCTTTATGTGTCGTGAGGCTGCAATTAGACCAGGAAATAAAACCTCTTCCTACTGAGTTGGAGGAATGGCACAGCAGTTAAGCACTTGCCTTGCAAGTGCAAGGCCCTGAGTTCAATTCCCCAGCACTACACAAGGCTGGCGTAATGGTGCATGCCTGTAATCCCAGCACTTAGAAGGCTGAGGAAAGCAAATTGTCCTGAGTCCAAGACCAGCCTGGGCTACACCAGTGAGTTTGGAACCAGCCTGGGCTACACAGTGAGACCCTGTCTCAAAAAAGAGAAAAAAACTCTTTCTACTGCTAAGTGTTGATGACATCATCCCTCTTAGAATCACACTGATAGCCAAGATGTCTACTTGAAAAGGGAAGGCAGAATATACAATATGAATCCTCTGAATATACAATATGAATCCTCCAAAATGATGTGTGTGTGCATGAGTGTGAACATATCATCTAACATATGGTATATTAGATAGAAGTTATTATGGTAACATTTTTAGTTATATATAGAATTAAATCTACATCTATGTTTTTTCTCATCATTTTATTGGTATGAGATTTTTTTTCCCATTTTAACAAGCACATGGAATTAGTTGCTGCAGCATATCTGAAGATAAACTCTAGGAAGCCCATCCTAGAACGGAAGATCACCCTGTAACAGTCACTAAATATCATCCTATTTTCTCTACAGCTTTGACTTGCGCATTCTGGAAGTCATCTTGGCCACAGGGGCATGGGCAGCAACCAGACGTGGATCACAGAGGTCACCCTGCTCGGGTTCCAGGCTGACCCAGCACTGGAGTATTTCCTCTTTGGACTTTTCTCTCTCTTCTATGCCTTCACCCTGTTGGGGAATGGGACTATCCTTGTGGTCATCTGCCTGGACCCCAGACTACACACCCCCATGTACTTTTTCCTCTCACACCTGGCAGTCCTAGATATGTCCTATGCTTCCAACAATGTCCCCAAGATGCTAGCCAATCTTGTGAAGCAAAGAAGGACCATCTCCTTTGCTCCCTGCATAATGCAGACATTCTTGTACTTGGTTTTTGCTGCTACAGAATGCCTGATATTGGTGGTGATGTCCTACGACAGATATGTGGCCATCTGTCATCCCCTACATTACACTGTCATCATGAGCTGGAAGGTGTGCAGTCTCCTGGTTGCTGCTTCCTGGGGATTTAGCTTCCTGCTGGACCTGGTCCATTTAGTCCTCATCCTGAGGTTGCCCTTCTGTGGGCCTCATGAAATCAACCACTTCTTCTGTGAAATCCTGTCTGTCCTCAAACTGGCCTGCGCTGACACCAGACTCAACCAGCTGGTCATCTTTGCAGCCTGTGTGTTCATCTTAGTGGGGCCCCTCTGCTTGGTCCTTGTCTCCTACTCGCGCATCCTG
>PVKB01008226.1:0-19646 GCA_004027205.1 Ctenodactylus gundi | reverse complement strand
AGAGAGAGAGAGAGAGAGAGAAAGCAAGGAAGTCTTTCCCAAAAGTTTTATCAGTTCGGAAATAACTAGTTTTAGAGATGGATTTCGCTAATCAAAATTACTTACATAAAGTATTACTTTTCATTTACATTGTATTGACTTCCTGAGACAAAAAAAGGTGTAAGTTTCTTATCTAATGCATGCAAAATTTATAGGCCAAAATCCAGCAAACTGACCCTAATCCCCCCCATTCCTGTAACTCCAGGCTGCTCCCAGTGACTCCCGACTTACCGAGCAGGCGGGGGAGGCTTTGCGAGGGGTCATGGTAGTTGTGCAGGCACCCCACGAATCGGTCGGCAGCTGGGGCAAACGCCTTCTGAGATAAGCCAATGGCAACAGAGGCTTTGCCTGTCCCAGGATCCCCACAACTTCTGACAGGTCCGGCCGCTTTGCTCCTCACAGATCAGGTGTCACCAACTGTACTTGACTACCCCACCCCCGTGCCCACCTCAGCCTCGAACATCACAGTCACGTACACCATAAACAACCAGCTGAGGGGGGTAGAGCTGCTCTTCAACGTGACCACCCAGGTCAGCGTGAGAAGCGGATCGGTGCTGCTTGTGGTCCTGGAAGAAGCACAGCGGAAGAACCCCATGTTCAAGTGAGTGTCCGGGGGTGGGCGCCCCCCGCAGGCTGGCCCAGCCCCACCGCGCCCTCTTTCTCTCTGCCCCTTCCCTTCCTTTGGTCGCCATCTTCCTTCTGGTAGTTTAAGAGATTTTTACCGGATAGTCCCTGGAGGAGCTTGCAATCTACTAAATTTAAGTCACGCGAGCCAACATGGGGGTTTAGTAGCAGAAATTCCAAGAAGAGAGAGTCTGCTGTGGATCAGAACTGTCAGAGGAGGTTCCGTGGCTTGGGCCACAAAGAATGGACAGTATCCCGGAAGATGTGGGAAGGGGTCGTTCTCGAAAGAAGAAATGGCATCTGAGGTAGCAATGAGCAAGGAATTTGGAGTCGGTGGGTCGTCCAGCGCCACTAGAGAGAATCCAGGGTGGACGGGAAGGACAGGTGACCTTCTAGAAAGCCTGAATCCCAGGTAGGGTTAGCCTTCATATCACAGAGAAACACTGCAAGCTTTTGAGTAAGGAAGTCGATGTCCTACGATGAGCCTTGGGTCATAAAAACAGAGACCAGGAGAAACGCAAGGGTGTGTCTACCACGACAAGCCGTGGGGTGACGAGGGGCGAGTGGACCCCACCACAGAAGAGCCCACAGGCGCTGCGCAGGCAGGGTGGGGTCGTGGCTTCACAACACTGACAGCCGCGGCAAGAAGCACCAGCGGCTTCTGGGGAAATCCCATCTTGCTGTAGGTGCTCAGAACGCCAACTCTGGAGAGCTTGTGGAGGAAGTCCTGGGAAAGGAGGTCGGGACACACAGAAGAGACAGGGCTGCCGGCCGCAGCAGTGACCACCCAAGTCAAGGGGCCATGCAATGGGTAGGAGTCACAAGCTGCACCAGGAAAATTACTCCCATCTTACAGATAGAACTGTCAGGCCCAAAGAAGTTCAGGGGAAAGTTAAGGAATACCCCTGAGGTCACACTGCATGGACCTCACAGTTGGGAGCCAGCCCCAGGCGTGACTGGCTCCGAAACGCAGGTTCCCTGCAGCCCTGACAGCAGGAAAGGAAGGGGCACAGAAATACGCCAGCGTGGGGAGCAAACTTTGGGGACTGCTTACAGGCTGCAAAAAGAGAAAGCGACCAAGCAACCCAGAAATCTAGAGAAGTCTCAGTTCTGGAGGCGCCAGGGAGAGCCCCAACCCCCGGGCTTAACCCTCCCGCCCTCTGGATGGTCTCACCCCCCGGCTGAGCCTTGTGCTGCCGGGATTTCTTTTTTGGACTGTAGATGTAACAAAGACACACCGTAAAAAGTCAGAAGGAAAAGTCATGAAGAAGAAAACACGTCACGGCAGCTATTCACAGTGCCACTGCCGTGACCGTTTTCAGTTTCATACATGTTAATTTCATTACTGTCAGGTGCAACGCCACGCCTGCCTGGCGCCCGCACTGTTTTCTCTTCGGGGCGCAGCTTTACGTGATCGTAAAGGCGTTCCCAGCGTCTCCGTCCCTCCCTCTCAGCCACAGTGTCTGACCTAGAAGTCGTGTGTGATTTCATTCTCAGATTTGAAACCACGATGACGTCCTGGGGCCCTGTCGTCTCCTCTATCCACAATATCGCTGAAAACGCCAATCACAAGACGTACTGGGAGTTCCTCAGCGGCAGGACGCCCTTGAACGAAGGTGAGAAGAGAGGCGGGCCGGGCACCTGTCGTGGTTCCCAGGGACATTCGTGTGTTCTTCCCCCTCACTCCTTCATGTAATCTATAATTATAAGACTTACATGTGTTTACACTAACTACATGCAAGAAACTACATATACGGACATAGAGACGTGTTATACATGTGTGTACACATAAGCATGTGCAACATGACCCTATGTACATATATGTATAAAGTCTCCTCTCGCTCTCTCTCATACGTATACATGTAGGTATATACACTGCCCTTTTACAGAGAAGGAGGCAGGTCTTTGAGACCTTGACGATCCTCCTGAGCAGCTGCACCTAGCGTGCAACAAACGCACCAGTGGACCTGGGTTCCCCCACGCCTTCTTTATTGATGCTTTCTTTTCCAAAACCTCTCACGAAAGAACATCTATGCCTGCACGTTATGTGAAGAAAGTGGGAAGGAAAGCCCCCAGCGAGCTCTTAGCGTTCATCACATTTTTACAAACACAAAAAAAGATCCTCCGACTCCGAGCGCTGACGTGTGGCTGTGCCCGGGAGGACGCGCCTGGCTAGGTGGTACCCATTGCCACTGGTGAGGTGGGACCAGCCGGGCAGCAGGGAAGCCCAAGGACCCCGGAGCCCAGGGCCTGGCAGGAAGCTCCTAGTGCACAAGCAACCAGTCTTCTCCGGGTCACAGTCGCCATGACTACTACGTGGAAGCGGCCGTAGCACGTCCTGGGCTTCCCTGAGGGCTGGCAGCACCTGGGCCCTGGGGGGGTAAAATTGCTAAGGACCAGGCCTGTCGTGGGGCAGGTGCTCAAAAACCCTGGTGATAGAAGGAGTCCCCCCACCACCTTAATGGCGAGAGGTTGCCCGGGGAGCTCAGTGGTGGGGCAGGCTTACGCTCCTGTCTGCCACGTGACTCGCGTTCTCTGGAGACAGGCGGATGAAGGGAAAGTCTCCAAGACCCAGAAGACAGCGGCCTGGCACTGCCACCTGCCTCTGCCCCACGCTGCTGGGGCTGTGGTTGTGTCTCTCCGGCCCCGGCAGCCAAGAATTCGCACCCTAGCCGCCTCCCTCTTTCTCATAGTCATCAAAATGAACGCGCAACACAACTTTGCACGGTCTAGTTTTGCCCCGGATGAGCTGTTTTAGGAGTCCCAGCCGTTCACACGGCGCCATTCCCACACCCGGGCCGCACTAGGCCGGGCAGTCGCCGCCTCTGACCCTGGCGATAAGTGGAGCGAGGGAACACCGTGAGCCCATTTCCCAGGGGAGCTCAGTCCCCACCTGAGGCGCACTCTGCACAGCAGGCCATGCAAAGCGACTGCCCTGTCGGGGCTCCAGGGCTAAGCCCCTGTCCGGCCAGGGCCGGAGCGTGGGGCGGGGAGGGCGGACCCCCACGGCGCTGGTCTCTGCTTCCTCCTAGGGGTGGCCCAGTATGTGCCCTTCAACCTGGAGCACATCACCGCCAACTTCACCCAGTACTAGGGTACGGGGCAGGTGCTGCCCTCTGCCCCGTCATCGCAAGCCCACGCACAAGTGGATCGCCCGGGAGCGCTGCTCTCCTGCTTCTGCTGAGAACACAGAAAACCACCGTGTAGGACCAAGGGCGGGAAGCCCCTGATGTCCCAACACCTGTGTAGCAATAAATGCCCAGCTTCTCCACCCAGCGGCCCAGCTGTCCTTCAACCTAGGGTGAAGGGAAGAGGGGGCCCTGGGTGCTGCTGGGGATTGCTCTGCTCTTGATTCATTCCAGTGCTCTTCCTGTGTCTACAAGTGGAATTGTGCATTTTGTTAATCTCCTGTGTGTTTCCTAGACTAAACCCTCCCACCCAAATAACTCAATGCAAACACGTACCTATGCGCGCACAAAGAAACAGCAAAGGGCCAAACCCACCACGAGAAAACGCGAGGTCATGACTTCCCCTTCCCTTTCTAATATTTCTTCCGGGTAATGACAGTTTTCTAGTAGATTTTAAATTTAATTTATATTTTATATATAACATAATTTTAAGTAATATATTTTACATATTAGGAAAATCTGTAAGTTTTCAAAGATACGAACACCCTAACCTGTGGTCGGGTCGACACTGGTAGAAACTTTCTGGAAAGGTGTAGAAAACGCTACACAAAGGCCTACAGCGCGGTAGGCCAACTGCATACTGGGTGTCGTTTTTAGAACTGCACCTGCACTGAGCACACAGACTTTTCTCTTGTTCATCCCCCAAGTGGCACAGCTGCGTATGTGGTGTTCATGCTTTGCTGGGTTTTGTAAGTGATCCAGGGTCAATTACAGCATACAGGAGAGTGTGCACAAGCTATTTCCAAATTCTGTGTCACCTTGTACAAGGGATGCGAGTGGCCTTGGGCTTTGGGGTCCCTGGAGGTCTGGGCCCAACACCAAGAGACACCTGTGCTCATCCTGACCCAAACCATGCCACCTGTAAACTGTGCACAAACCGAGGAATCCCAGGGAGACACAGAGGGTCCACACGTGCGCGGTGGCGCTCAGAGAACGGGCACCAGGAAGGGCCCAGCACAGAGCCCCGGCGCTACGCAGCAGCGACTTTCCAGCCCCGGCCTTCCGGCTGAGCACTACGAGCACACGCCTGCTCTTCATCACAGCCTCCCAGATGGCGAGGTTGAGGTGGAGGCGTGGCCACCCGGGCCTGGGCCCTCACCCCCGACACCTGTGAGATAAGTCACCCCACCCCAGAAGAAGGCCGGGGCAGCCATGGGAGCAGAGGAGCACTCGTGCCGGGGGATAAAGGGCTATCCTATTACACACAGTGTTTGCAAGATGGAAGCCAGAGCTGTCCATACACCCAGCAACCGAGCAATGGACAGAAACTCAGGTGCAGCCGTAGGATGAGATTCAGAAAGGTCCCATGGTGCCACCACAGCACTGGACCTGCCAGCGTGTTTCAGTGGCCATCTGGGGACACAGTTCTGGGGGTTTCTGGTGGAGTTGTTTCATTTTGCTTTGCTTTGTTTTGTCCTGTTTTGTGATAAGGTCTTGCTCTCTAGTTCAGGCTGGTCCTGAACTCACTACGTAGCCCAGGCTGGACTGGAACTCACCGCAATCCTCCTGCCTCAGCCTCCCGAGCGCTCAGTGACTGGGATTCCCATTTGTTTGCTTCCCTGTTTTCTGACTTTATTGGTTCAACACATAGTAACTGAGCAACTGGGAACTGCGGGAGAGTGTTTTAAGTAAAGGGGGCTCTCTTGTTTGACAATAAACTGGACAACCAACCATTGCACGTGTGCGCGTGCGTGCGTGCGTGTGTGTGTGTGTGTGCGTGTGTGCGTGCGTACATGTGTGCGTGTCTGTGCGCGCATGCGTGTGTGCATGTGTGTGCGTGTGCATGTGTGTGTGTGCATGCGTGTGTGCGTGTGTGTGTGTGTTCATCTGCACTGGCAAGACAGAGGCAAGGAACAAGCTGAGACTGCGTCTGTAGAACAAGCTGCCGGCCCGATTTGAGAAACGCCCTAGAGTTACGTGCACAGGCACCCTGAAGGTAGAGGGGCTGCCAGAAGGGACGCAAGAGCGACACAACGTTGCCAGATAAACTCAGCTGTGAGCACCCAAGGCAAGAAGTCACATCAATTTATGATACGTCTATTTTCCAAGACACTTTTATACCATGACTGAGCTTCATGCCCAGCCCCCGTCTGTGTGTACAAATCACCTAAGATGTTGTCAGTGATGGGATTTATTAACATACCTAACTTTTTCAAAGATGGTAGCGTACAGCCACTGAAAATGGTAAACAGAAATCACCTGGACACCCAACATGGCCGGAATGGACGGGAGGTAACCCGACACCTCGGAAGTCCTCTGCACAGCCTGTCTGGACGACGCACACTTCCAGTTTGTCTGTTTGTTCTCCAGCTCTGAGGATCCAGCCCAGCACCTTCACCCCGGGCTTCGTCTCTGGCCTATTTGTCAGTCTAGATTTTGAGCAGAGTCCCACGAAAACGCTAAGTTGCCCAGGCTGGGCTGGCATTTGCAATGCTCCTGCCTCCGCCTCCCAGCACGCTGGGGTGTTGGGCCCGGTGTGCACTTTCTCAGTCCCTGAAGCAGACCACTTTTGCTTACCGGTGTGCCCCTACCCACCAGCACGATGCCTGGCCTAGACCCAGACACTAACTCTTTCAGGTCAGGAAAGATAAGTTCCAGCTGGAAGAAAACCGTGTACAGACACCATGGACCCAAAGCGCCCACCCAGTGAAGATTCGGGCGACCACTCCGCCAGTGTTCGCGAACAAGCAAGCGGCCGGGCCAGGCCTCCAGGCTGCTGGAAGGCCACTGCCCTGTCTAAGGAAAGAGGCGTTGGCCTAGAATCTTCTCCAAAACTCTCGTACTTAAGAGAGTGTTTAAGAATTAAACTCTTTGGCTGGAGGAGCAGTTAAAGCGCTAAACGCTAAGCCAAGCAGTAAGTACCCAAGTTTGATTCCCCAGCACCACATAAGCCGGGCGTGGTGGCGCACACCTGTAATCCCAGCACTCAGGAGGCTGAGGCAGGAGGACTGCCCTGAGTCCAAGGCCAGCCTGGGCTCCATAGTGAGTTCAGGACCAGCCTGGGCTGCAGAGTAAGACCCTGTTTCAAAAAAAAAAATTATATTCTTGAAGCAGTGCATATTTCTTATAAGTTACTGACACATAGGTACTGACTTTCATTGTTTTCATTGTTCCCATAATTAATTTATTTATTTGCTTTGAGACACAGTCTCGCTCTATAGTCCAGGCTGGCCTCGAACTCCCAGCAATCCTCCTTCCTCAGCCTCTCTATTGCTGGGGTTACAGGCCTGTGTCACCACGCCCAGCGAACCCAGAGCCTGGCGCTCGCAAGGCGATTGCTCTATCTACGGAGCTACTCCCCAGCCCCCGGCTACCACGTTATTAGTACGCGTTTGCGGTGCATAATTACATTCACCGTGGGGAACCGGCACACGCAGCGCTTTCCTCTGGCGTCTCTCTCCTTCGCCCGCCCGTCCCCTGTCCCTGTCCCCTCTCCCCACCACTGCGCCCCTCCCCCTTTCTTACCACTACTCTCCCATTTCGCTCTTTTGAGTCCTCTATTTTTTTGGGTCTCCCACGGGAGAAGAGGCCTGCGGCGTTTAACCTTCTGTGTCGGCCGCCACTTAGCAGTGGCCCTGGGTGCACGGGACGGCTTCAGTAAAGAAGACGGAGTCGCGGAGCCTCAGCCTAGAACCTCGCTTTTGGGCCACATACTATGTGATGCCCACAACCTTGTACCAGTTCAGGTTCCAGCGACTCTAAAAGCACTTTCGCGCCCTCTGCTGGCCGTGGGGGGTAAAGCCTGAACTGTCCTCGATGACCCGCACCGGGCACGTGAGGGGAGACAGCCACCGTTCAGGGGCGGGACCGACGGCCCAACGCCTGGCCCGCCCACCCCAGACCCCACCGCCCCAGACTGCGTGAGCTTCGTGTCTTGCTCAGAAATGAAATGGCGCTAAGATGAAAATCTGGAGTCAGACAAGGAAGTTGGAGCGCACAGAACTTAACCAAATGGCTCCAAATTTTATCTTGAAGGAAAACATGCAAAAACAAGCCAGAATGTCTTTAGGAGAACAAAACAAGAACATGACCAAACACACACTTAAATGTGTCACAAAGTGACCAAAATTTGAGCAGTGTAGCACCACGATAGGATATCAGAAGAGACTCGAAGTTATGTGAGAACCTAGCACGTTGTAAAGTCATATACAAAATGAGAATTCTCACCGTGAAGAACTAAGTTAGATAGCTGCGTTTTACTCAAGTCAAAATTACTATACAGTGTACATTTGTATCAAACCACCATATTCTACTCCGCAAATATGTGCACATACTATATATACACATACTATACACATACACATACTTTACATATACACATACTATACATCAGTAAAGCACAACTGGAAGTGCTTGCAGAGGGACTTGGAGAAGATTACTGGCAGATCTTACTGCAAAAAAAAATGTTTCAAGTGGTCACCCCTCAAAACACAAAAATAAAACTAAAAATTGGGACCTAGATAAGCCAACAGGAGGAGTTAAACTTAATACATAATGAACAATTTTGAATTAATGAGAAAAAAAGAACAGAGGGATTGAAAAACAAGCAAATCGCAAATGTGGAACACAGACAAATATATGTAAGAGATGTCACAGGAAGTTTGATATTAACCATTCCATTTCGTGGAAACTGACCTTCCTGCCATGACGTAGGTCCCCACGTGGGGCAGGGCTCTAGCGAAGGCTGTCGGAAGCCAGCAGCACGTTTATCCAACCACTCACTGCGGAAGGCTGGTTTTGCTGCTGCTGTTAGGGGTTGCCTGGGGTGTTGGCATTTTCTCATTACGTGTCAATTTGAACATTGCGTCATCACTACCAGTCACAGACAACGTTCCCACTTCAGTACCAAGAAGCCCCACACTCTGGACCAAGCCTCACATTCACAGGCAGAGCCGGGCTCGCCCCACCCAGGCGACAGCAGTGAGGACAGGGCGAGACCGTGGCGCGCGTCCTCGCGTTATGTCTCGGTGAAGTGCCACCCCCTCACCTCCTGCCACTTCTGACCTCCCTGGCACCGGACCTGCTGTGCTCTGAGTGGTGTTCTACCCCCCGTCCCCTGGGAACGTGCCCTCCTCTGGAGACAGAGTACTTACAGAGGGCACGGGCTAACGTGAGGCCATCGGGGGTGTCATAAGCTCCCCTCGTGACCTGGAAGCAGATCCGCCAGCAGGTGAATAAAATTGTGAGTGGAGTGTACAAGTATATTTGTGGCCCCTACAGGGCTTGGCGCCATTTGTGAAACTAGTTTTTGGGAAATGCCACACACAGATTGTGTGACGTAAGCCCAGTAGACATCAGTCCCAATTTCCTAATCCCCTCTGTGTCCTAGAAGCTTGGATAAACATCCTCTCTCATTCCAATTTTTTTGAGACAGGGTCTCACTCTACAGTCCAGGCTGGTTCTGAGCTCACTCTGTAGCCCAGGCTGGCCTTGGACTCACAGCAATCCTCCTGCCTCAGCCTCTGAGTATGGGAATTACAGGTGTGCGCCACCACATCCAACTTATGCGGTGCTGGGAATCGAATTCAGGTACTTAGCGCTTGCTAGGCAGGCACTTTAACCACTGCGCTATTCCTCCAGCCTTCCATTCCAATTAGTAAAAAGCTGCAGGCTCATGCAAACAATTTCTCCGACCTCCTCCCCAGATAACTCGACCTTACTTCATTTTAGCTCAACAGTCCCCCTGGTACCGCCATTCACGGACTTCCCCGGGTCACCATCCCTGCTCGTATCGTGAGCGTGCCGCTTCCCCGTGGTGGTGTGGCCAGCTCACGCAGGTCTTGGCTTTTAGTGTTCATGGGAATTAAAACTGAAGCACATATGTAAGCCGCGAGGGCACATGGGAAGGGCCTCCAGCTGTGGGGACTGACAAGGCCAGGCTGGTCCCTTAGCAAAGCAGAGTAAGGAAAACAGAAGGGACCCCAACTTGAGCAGGTGAAGGGGACATACTGTGCCCAAGGGGACCCAACAGGCCCAGCAGCAGAGCAGGAGGCAGCCGGAAGGGTCTGCCGGTGGGTGGGACTCCAGCTGATCGCCATCTCAGCCCTGGTTGGATAGCTCTTGGATCCTTGCGGCTGACCACAGTCCCATTTCCATGGAAAGATTCTGTCTGCCTGTGCATGGTGCCCTCCATCCTGAGAGGATCTGCCCTTTCTGGAAACCAGGGAATCACAGGTTTAGGAAATGGCTGGAGACCCCAGGGCGCAGCTAAATGCCCCTGAGAACCTCTTATCTCTGAGGTATGGGTCCGTGCCAGTTCTCAAAGCTGCATGCAATTAATACTAGTTGCAAACACAGAGGGAAAGACTGGACTGATGAATCAGAAGTTTCTTTTAAATTCTGTTATGAAAGAATTGTGATAAAGATGATTCCAGGACATAAAAAGAGACACTAACTTTTCCATTTGAAATTTGAATAAGGAATTTGCTGAACTTAATGAAGTTTACTCTGAAAAACGTTCCATAAAGAAAAAACTGTGTGTGTGTGCGCATGCGTGCATGTGTGTGCATGCATGTATGTGTGCTGCCAGGAAACAAGCCCTGGGGCTTTGCACTTAGCCACATCCCCACCTATTCAACCTATTTTTGATTTTGAGACAGGGTCTTGCTAAGTCCCTAAATCGCCCAGGCTGGGCTTGAACTTGTGACCTCCTGCCTTGCGCTCCTAGCATGCTGGGATTATAAATTTGCATCACTGGGATCAGCTACAAAAACAAAAACCAAACTAGCAAACGAAAGCCCCTCTCTAGTCTTGGCGCCCCTCCCCCAAGTCTTGAAGGCAGGTGAAGTCATGTAATTTTGGGGAGTACCCAACCATGCCAGGCCAGAGAGACACTTATTGAGTCAGGCAATTTTCAAATGAAATGCATAAGGCTGTGTGGTGTGGCCCTCAGCTGAAGGAAGAATTCGGTCATGTCTCTTCACTTGAGTTTTGTAAGACTTATCTTTCCAAAACCAAATACCCTCCCTTCGTTATCACACCTTACTCATGTCATCACTTTTTGTTTTGTGCTTTACGTGTGTGTGCGTGCGTGTGTGCGCACGTGTTTCTGAGGATGGAGTCCAGGGGCTTCACAATGAGCGACATCACCAGCTCTTTTGTTATTGTTTGAGACAAGGTCTCACTAAACGGCTGCTAGTTGTCCAGGCTAGGGTCAAACTTGCAATCCTCCTGCCTCAGCCTCCAAAAATGTTGAGAGTACAGGCCTGCACCTGGGGCCCAGCGATGTCAACACTTTCATCTCATTTGTGATTATCTAGTTTCAAGGATGAACTTCACAAAGAATAGAATTAGAACCAAAATACCTGAGGGACTGAGGGACACCTTGAGAACCTGCTGAGAATCACAACCGCCTCCATCAAACCTGACTCGGATGCATTAACTTCATGAAAAGGTCAAACATCACGACAGTTTTGATGTTCATGTGGCTCTCTTTGTAGAAAATGCTGTAATAAAAAAGGAAGTTTGGCTAAATACACTGGCTACATATATGTTTTACATGCAGCCCAGGACAGTTTCTCTTCCCTCAGTCCGGCCCAGGTGAGCCAAAGGCTGGACTCCCCTGGCCCAAACGACCAGCACACCGCAGTACAAGGCTGAGGCCAGAGCTGACGGAAGCGTTCTTCTGGCTTGAGTTACCTACTGGGCATCTGCAGGCCCGGCAGAGTCACAGTTCTGTTTTTTTGTTGTTGTTGTTGTTTTTTTGTTGTTTTTTTTTTTTTTTTTTTTTTTTTTTTTTTTTTTTTTTTTTTTTTTTTTTTTTTTTTTTTTTTTTTTTTTTTTTTTTGTCCCTGATACTAGGGATTGAACCTAGGGCCTTCACACTGGGCAACATCCCCTGACCAATCGCTAAATTGCCCGGGCTGGGCTTAAATTTGTGATCCTCCTGCCTCATCCTCCCAGAGCACCAGGCCCGACTTCAGGCCTGCACCTCCAGGCCTGGGTGCGGGTACAACTGTGAACAGAAGTGCCTGCGAGGCCCCTGGCCGTCCCAGAAGAGAGCGCGTCCTGCTTCTCGGCAGTGCCGGCGCAGGCCCGGGACGCTGCTCCTGCTGCGCCTCCCAGCGCGGCCTTGCCCAGGGTTGTTACGAGGCCGCACTCCTAGGCCGCGGCCCTCGGGTGACGTCTGCAGGGTGACCTGAACCACCGCGCTCAGGCTGGCTGGGAATACGGGCCGCACGAGGCGGCCCCCACCTGGCCCCTGGCCAGAGCCGGGACATTAACAGCAGGGGCGTTTTTGCAATTCCCTCTAGGGCCGGGGTGATGCAGTGAAGAAAGGCCTGGCGTACCGAGCAAAGCCCCGGCTCTAACGCTGGGGCGCACGCCCAGGACGCGCCCCGCCCTGCCGCAGGCTTCCGAGGTCGACTGGGCGCCGGGGCGGAACCAAGCTGCGCGGCTTCAGTTTCTTCCCCTTCCGGCGGGGCTCTCTGCGGGATGGACCGGGGTGAATGAGACTTCCGGCCGCGTAGAGCGGCGTCCGAGGCCGGCTGGTTGTGGTCGTTTTTGCAATTCCCTCTAGGGTCGGGGTGATGCAATGAAGAAAGGCCTGGCGTACGGAGCAAACCCTGGGCTTTAACGCTGGGGCGCACGCCCAGGACGCTCCACCGGGCACCGGGAGGACCCATGGAGCGCCGGGGCGGAACCAAGCTGCGCGGCTTCGGTTTCTTCCCCTTCCGGCGGGGCTCTTAGCGGAATGGACCAGGGTGAATGAGACTTCCGGCCGCGTAGAGCGGCGTCGGAAGCCGGCTGGTTGCGGCCGTTTTTGCAATTCCTTCTAGGCTCAGGTGATGCAGTGAAGAAAGGCTTGGCGTACGGAGCAAACCCCCGGCTTTAACGCTGGGGCGCACGCCCAGGACGCTCCACCGGGCACCGGGAGGACCCAAGGAGCGCCGGGGCGGAACCAAGCTCCGCGGCTTCGGTTTCTTCCCCTTCCGGCGGGGCTCTTTGCGGAATGGACCAGGGTGAATGAAACTTCCGGCCGCGCAGAGCGGCGACCGAGGCTGGCTGGTTGCGGTCGTTTTTGCAATTTCTTCTAGGGTTGGCGTGATGCAGTGAAGAAAGGCCTGGCGTACGGAGCAAACCCCCGGCTTTAACGCTGGGGCGCACGCCCAGGACGCGCCCCGCCCTGCCGCAGGCTTCCGAGGTCGACTGGGCGCCGGGGCGGAACCAAGCTGCGCGGCTTCAGTTTCTTCCCCTTCCGGCGGGGCTCTTTGCGAAATGGACCGGGATGAATGAGACTTCCGGCCGCGTAGAGCGGCGTCGGAAGCCGGCTGGTTGCGGTCGTTTTTGCAATTCCTTCTAGGCTCGGGGTGATGCAGTGAAGAAAGGCCTGGCGTACGGAGCAAACCCTGGGCTTTAACGCTGGGGCGCACGCCCAGGACACTCCACCGGGCACCGGGAGGACCCAAGGAGCGCCGGGGCGGAACCAAGCTCCGCGGCTTCGGTTTCTTCCCCTTCCGGCGGGGCTCTTTGCGGAATGGACCAGGGTGAATGAGACTTCCGGCCGCGTAGAGCGGCGTCCGAGGCTGGCTGGTTGCGGCCGTTTTTGCAATTCCTTCTAGGCCCGGGGTGATGCAATGAAGAAAGGCCTGGCCTACGGAGCAAACCCCCGGCTTTAACGCTGGGGCGCACGCCCAGGACGCTCCCCGCCCTGCCGCAGGCTTCCGAGGTCGACTGGGCGGCGGGGCGGAACCAAGCTCCGCGGCTTCAGTTTCTTCTCCTTCCGGCGGGGCTCTCTGCGGGATGGACCGGGGTGAATGAGACTTCCGGCTGCGCAGAGCGGCGTCCGAGGCCGGCTGGTTGCGGTCGCCGCGGGGGTCTGGGCCATGTGGAGGCCCCTGGCGCGCGCTGGGGCGCCGCTCCTGCGGACGCCGGTGTCAGGTGGGAAGCCCCGGTGGCTGTCGGCTGCGGCCCCCCGGGGACTCGCCCCTCCTGCCCGTCAGGACTGAAGGCTGGCCCCGGCCTTGTCGCCTGGAGCCTGACCGCGTTTGTCCTTGCAGGTTGCGGGGCGGCCCTTCCCTCCTGCGCTGGCCTCAGGACGCTTCTCCCGGTGCCCACTTTCGAAGGTAGGGACTCGGCGTGGTCCTGACGGAAGGCGGCCGACCCGGGACACCTCCCGCCCCCGGGCCCCTTCGTTCCTGCGGGAAATGCGTACGGGGGGTGCTGCGCCCTGCTTTGGTGGGTGCCGGGGGTGGTCCTGGGCCCGCGGCTCGGCTTCGTCTCTCGCCTGTTCTTATTTTTGACTTTGACGTTGCCCAGGCTGGTTCTAACATGAGATCTTCCCGCCTCAGCCTCCCACAGTGCTGGGATTCCAGGCCTGCGCCACCAGGCCCGGTTCGAAAAGCTTTAGTTTATTCAGTATTAACATTGAAGGTAGCCGCGATTTTGTAACTCTGATTTTACCATTTTAAAAAAACATACCAAATACTTAAAAGCAAGGTAACGGGCCTGGGATTCAGGGCAGATTGTCTCAAATTTCTGTGTGTTCTGGAAGTCCTGAAAGTACATACTAAATTGTTGATCACCCCCCTCCCCCTAAAAAACAAACATTACCAGGTTTCTCTGTAGCTGAAAGTAAATATACATGTGGTGCTTTTTGGGGGGCGGGGCAGTTTCTGGCAGCTTTCCGTCACCACGGTTCATGTGGCGTTTCCTCGGAGACTCCTGTTGTGGGTGTGTTTCCATCAGGAGCTATGCTCATCCACGATAGAGATTCTTTTTTAACAAAAAGTTAATTTTTTTCTCCCAATTATTGAGGTGGTCAAGGAGCCACGTGTGTGGCCCGAGGTGGTGCCCACCCACCCCTACCCAGCCGGCACACGGTTGCACACTTTTAAGATCTGAGCAGATCTCTGCACACACAGAAGGACTAACGTTGATCAGAACATTTCCCGGCAGGAAGGTGACAGCTGGAGAACTGAGACCTCTGCATGCGTCAGGCGGAACATACGTCGTGTCCCGGGAGGCGACGAAGTGGTTTTGAAAAACAGAACCACGCTCCCTGGCTTTGCTGTTTTAACTAGATAGCCTACATCGTATTACAAATGTCTCTGGGCCTTACTTTCCTCTCCTGTGAAACGGAGATTTAAAAAAAAAATGCAGCCTGGTTAATGTTCCGGTTCTTGATCTGGGCCATAGTGATGTATGTTCGTTCACGTGCACATTTCCTAGTGTCTCACTGTGTATCTCCTTTGATCCTTGGGTGTTTAAACACCTGAGGTTCAGAATTTTAAAGAGAAGTTCTAAAAGGTGTACCAAGGTTATAAAGTAGCTTTAGGGGTGTAGCTCAGTGATGAGAGTGCTTGCCTAGGAAACACGAGAGGTCCCAGGTTCAATCCCCCAGCACCACATAAACTGGGTATGGTAGGGCACGCCTACAATCCCAGCACTCAGGAAGCTGAGGCAGGAGGACTGCCGTGAGTGAGTGTAGGGCCAGCCTGGGTTACATAGTGAGTTCAGGACCAGCTTGGACTACAGAATGGGTTGCTATCTTAAACAATGAAAAAAAGAAAATTTAGATGGATGGTTGATTCTTTTTTTCAAATAAACTGTTACAGATGTTAAGCACAGAGTAGGGGTTTAATACGTTTATTTTGGTTTGAAGGTTAAAATTTTACTGCCTTCAAACGTTTAAAACTATTTTCACTAGCCATCATAGCCTGAAGATTTCAGTGTCACTAAGAGACCCCACGAGAATGTAGAGCACCTATGGAATTTTCTGTTAAGTAGCGACACTCTGGAAGGCTCGCTTGGCGGGGGCAATGCTCCCGAGGAGGCAGCCGGGTCCTTTGAGGGCCCGGCAGTGCGTCCTTCCGCGTGTCTCTGCGCCTTCCAGATGTTTCCATTCCTGAGAAGCCCAAGCTCAGGTTCGTTGAGCGGGCTCCACTTGTGCCCAAAGTCAGAAGGGAGCCCAGGAACCTGCGCGACATCCGAGGTCCTTCCACAGAGGCCACCGGGTTCACCGAAGGCACTTCCGGCATTTTGGTGAGTGATGAGAGGTAGTGACGAGCCGCGTTTGGCCTCCCTCCTCCTGGGTCTTAAGAATTGCCTCATCCGGACGCCACACACCAGTTGTCCTTTGAACTAAGACACAGAGAGGCTGCGGGGTGCCTGTGAACACAGGAAGTTGTAGCTCTTCTTGACGTGCAGTGAGGTATGGTGGTTCCCCGTCCCGTCCACAGAGGACAGACCCCCCGTTACCCACCCAGTCCTCAGGCTGAGGCTCGGAGGACTCGTCCTGTGTTTCTGGGACTCTCGCTCTAATCGCCTCTGTACTGCTAGGTGACTCCTAGGCCCGCAGCCCGTGCAGCACACGCACGAGGGACGGGGGGACTCATGGCCCGGTGAGCAACAGGACGAGCTGAGCACTCCCAGGTCCTCACTGGGGCGGGCCCAGGCCCTGGCTCTCCGTGACTGCTGTACCCTAGGCCTTTCTTCCATGGGATTTACTGCTCAGAACTTATTTTCATGTGTATCGTTGAAGAGACAGTCACTGTAAAAGACACGTAAGCCGAGTGGCGGTGCATGCATGTGCTCCCCGCACTCTAGGAGGCTGAGGCAAGAGGATCCCAAGTTCAAGCCCAGCCCGGGCAATTTAGCAGCTTAGCCAGACTCTGTCTCAAATACTAAACAATAAAAAGGGCTAGGGGATGTAGCTCTGAGGCAGGGTCTGGGGTTGAATCCCCAGCAACTAGAGAGAGGTGGGGTGAGGATCTGATAGTCTGGGCTGTAAACAGTACCCAGGCGCCACGTGTTTCTGATTGTCTGACTCCCTCGTAGGCACTTGGAGGTGGTTACCTCCACTGGGGCCATTTCGAAATGATACGCCTGACCATCAACCGCTCCATGGACCCCAAGAACATGTTTGCCATATGGCGAGTGCCGGCCCCCTTCAAGCCCATCACCCGCAAAGGGGTCGGCCACCGCATGGGGGGAGGCAAGGGGGCCATCGATCACTACGTGACCCCGGTGAAGGCTGGCCGCCTCATCGTAGAGATGGGTGGACGCTTTGAGTTCAAGCAGGTCGAAGGTTTCCTCAACCAGGTGGCCCACAAGTTACCGTTCCGCGCGAAGGCTGTGAGCCGGGAGACTCTGGCAGAGATGCAGAAGCAGCAGGAGGAAAAAGAGCGGAACAACCAGAACCCCTGGACCTTCGAGCGCATTGCCACGGCCAACATGCTGGGCATCCGCAAGGTCCTGAGCCCCTACGACCTGAGCCACAGAGGACGGTACTGGGGCAAGTTCTACCTGCCCCAGCGCGTGTAGGAGAGCACGGACACGGCCGCCGCGGGCAGGGATCTGTGGTGGGGTCTCAGTGGCCCCTCGTCTCTGGCTCGGCTTCTGGTAGCTCAGGATCAGCACATGAGCAGATGACTTCTGAAAAATTGTTTATCTGCTGATTTCTTAATTAAAGTTTGGGTACCACCTCACAGTATAAGTTCTCACTGGTCACCATTAATCTCTTAAGACGTGGGTCCCCAAGCCCGGGCTGTAGACCATGACCTGTCCATGACCTGTCCACGGCCTTAGGAGCGGAGCCATTGCAGCGGGCAGTCCGCAGGCTCCCGCGTGCAAAGGAGCACCTCTGTTTTTAGTCGCTCCCTGTCACTCACATCACCACGCGAGTTCTGCATCCCATCAGACCAGTGGTGGCATTAGCACTTAATAGGCCTGTGAACTGGGCACCGAGGGATTAGGCCGTGCGCTCCGTAAGAGAATCTAACGCCTGATCGTCTGAGGTGGAGCTGAGGCAGACATGCCAGCACCAAGCCCCACCCCCACCTGTCTGGCCATGGGAAAACTTCCACAGAACCAGTCCCTGGTGCCGGGATGGCTGGGGACCCTCGCCGAAGAGGTGGACGATTGCAGGTTACAGTGTCATGGTCTGCAGGGCTGGCACCACTGGCCAGCCGGGCTTGGTGTCTGCACAGCCTCTCGTGTGCCCACTTCAGGGCTGGTTTCTGTGACGGTTTATTGGTCACACAGGCATCTCTGGAATGGGGACATAAGGACAGTACGAAAGTTGATGGATTGAAGAGATTTATTGGTGCTTTGCTGCCCGTCTTCTCGGCCCTGAAGGGGGGATATCAGACAGCGACAGGGAATGTCACTCAGCAAAAGGGACAGGGAGCAAGAGTCGAAGTGTGGTGCTTCCTAGCGCTGGCTCTGTGGCCCTGCCGGAATAGTACGTTACCGCTGCTGGGTGAAAAGGAGCCCCAGCTCCTGCCCGTCTGCTTGTAACAAGACTCCATTTGCTTCAGAAAGTGGGTAGAAAACAGCACACAAGGAAGTCATTTTTTAAACCCTCTTGCAAGGTAAGATCTCCAGCAAAGAAAACTTCCAGCAGGGTGCAGCAGTGCTAGTCAGGACGTGGGGGCAGGAAGATCGCGAGTTCAAGGCTAACCTGGCGTCTTGGCGAGACTCAAAGAGGGCTGGGGATTCAGCTCCGTAGGAGAGCATCCCCGCGTTCAATCCCCAGTACCACAAATAAATTTTCTTTTTTAAAGATGTATTTGAACAGTTGGTCTTCAAGAATTGTATACTGTGATCTTTATTTTTAGTGAACTAGCAGTGAAAAAGCCTTTAAATTATTAAAACAGCTAGTTTTTAAACTGACCACAATTAAATCTTGAACCGGGAACGCCTGACATGTGTTCCCGTGTCACCGGCTGACAGCACAGCACAGAGGAGGTGAGCAGTGAGATGACGCCCATCCTACCTGCCGTGGGTGCGCCGTGGGGTGCCGCTGGGCGCTGCGCCAGGTACTGACCTGCCGCTGCAGAGCTCCAGCTAGTGAGCCAGCCCAGCGGTAGGCTGCAGGACACCGGCCGCGATGGTGACTGACCACGTTCCCCTGGTGTTCATGAGTGAAGTCAGCCTGGTTCAAGCACCTGGGTGGCAGGTGCTGCCCTGATGACCCCCGTCTCGGGGCTATTACTGGAGCCTGAAGCAGGGAGCAGGGGCTTGTGGGCTGGGAGCCACGCCTGCCTCCCCACCGGATGGAACCGCCACGGCTGTACTAACGTCGCCACCCTGCGTGCTCCCGGAACCCCTGCGGGTGCTGCTGGCCTCTGCCCCTTCACCCCTGCCCCTCTGATGGTGCATTCTCACTAGTCGCTGTCCCCTTGCAGAGTCGATGGGCGTCCTGCTCAGAAGTTTCCTAAGGGGAAGAGGCGTAGCTGGCGAGTCCGCCGGGAGAACGCCGGCCCCACACACGAGGAAGGGCTGGACGGCCCGCCAGGGGTCCGTCTCGAGGGCAGGAGGGGCTGCAGAGGGACAGCAGGAGGTCGTGGGTCGCAGTGTGGGGTCTGAGCCAGGACCGCGTCTCCTTCCCCTGGGGGCCGCAGGCTGTTCGCAAGGCTGCGCCGCCTCCTCGCCTTCTAGGGGAGAGAGGCCTTTAGCGCTCGGGCACGCAGGGGCCTAAGGCGAGAGGCCACCCTGCCCCGGCTGCCATTCCCAGAGACCAGGGCGCAGACTGCGGCAGCCATCACCCCGCACCAGGCCTTCTGCTACCCGACGCCGGCGCGACGGACGGCCGCCGCCTCGGCCTGCCCTTCTCCCCCTCCGACCGGCGTGCGCCCCCGACGCACCCCAACCCACTGCCCTCGTCTGGCCTTTCGTCAGCTCTAACCGCCAGCTGCTCTAGCGCTTCATCCCAGACCCCGAGTCACGCGAGTGTGCGTGGCCCGCAGGCTCAGCTCACCTTTCTCAGGCAAATATGCCCCCGATGGTGGAGGCCAAGATGATGACAAGGACGACACAGCAAATCATGATCATGATCTTCTTCTGCTCGGCCGG